>VUQR01004925.1:2607-32214 GCA_015108515.1 Hemichromis elongatus
TTTATTTATCCCCCCCCCCCCCCCCCTTGCAATTGGTTGCCTATTTAAACGTATATAACATGTTAACTGGTGAACATTAAGGGTGCTCGTGACAAATTTGATAACCCTGGACTCATTCTCTTCAGGTCTTTTTGTGCATAAAATGTCTAAATTAGGTGCAATTTCTAAAGCAGTTCCTGTAAATGAAAGAATCCTTATTCATTATATCTACTACCTTGTACTGCCCTGAAATCATTTTTGCAACATTTGGTAATGTTATGAGAACAGTTACTACTTCCATCTGATAGCCATCAAGACCATTCTGCAAATGGTGTGCAATTTTCAGAAACCTAGGACCTGTTTCTGCTCCTGTTTCTGTTTTTCTATCATGCATTGAGAACGTTCACATAACCTTATTATTTTATCTTATCTCTTATCTTATATAAACTATTTTAAGTACTTTGGATTTATCTGTCAGAACCTATGTAGAAATGGTCTAAGTCTGCATTCTTTCTAATGGCCAGCAGAGGATTCTTCTGGTTGTTATAATCTATGAGAAAAGGACTCTACTTCCACAGAAAGCATAACAGATGGAAGAAGTCACTGTGATGTCACCTGTTGATTTGTCAAACTTCCTAGAAGAGCAGTTTTATTATCACCATCTTGATGTTTTAAAACCAAATGTTTTGAGTGAGGAGTGGATATGACTGTGAAACCGATTGCTCATTGACTAACAACTTGTCAATCACAAGTCATTAGACAATAAATATTGATGTTGGCTTGCCTCCCATTTTGGACATGCGACTTGATAGGCTCAAGTCAATAAAGACCCAGTTAACCATCTGGCAACAAATAAAAAATGAAATTTCACCGACCAATTGGGAGCATTTGCTGGAAGATGATAGCAGTCACTGGGACAATAATTTCTAAAGCCCCTCTTAAAGATCTACAAACCAAGTGGTGACCCCCCCGCCAGCCACTTATTGCAAGGGAAAAAGATGGATTCCTTTGTTTTATTTCTCTGCAAGCAATCAAAACAATCATCAGGAGATTTTAGGTCCAGCACCTTCTTCACAGCTGATTTTGCCTAATACCAGCCAGCAACTTCCAGGAGCCACTGCTAGCTAATCAAGAATACGTATTTTTGCCATATCGGCGCTGACAAGTCTCAAAGAATATTTCTCACATCACTTGAGAAATATCAGTATCTTGAAAAAGTATTCAAGTACATAGGCTTAAACAGCCATGATGTTCATTTTGTAAATTAAGGTCCCCATCTAGAGTGAAGAGGGCCTCTTGTGATTGACAAGTCACTACGGTTTTACCCAGTTGTACCCTCGGTCTCTCATTAAGATCCGCCTGTAACTCATCAGATGTGGTTTCATAAAACCAAGATGGCAATGGACAAACCATAACTTAACAAATCATAGTAGTAACCATACTGGCTAACATTATAGAGCTCATCACTTGGGTATATATGGATATTAAATATATTAGATTATTTTAACACCTCTTTTTACATTGAGGAATACAAATTAATAGATTTAGTTGCAGATTTTGGGTGAGGACTAGCCTAACACCGAGCTGCATTAAAAATTGGGAATAATAAAGATCTTTTCTCTGACTCCCCTCTGCAGATGCTGCTAAAACGCGGGGTCAACTTTAGGTAACACGCCAATTATTTTGTTTCTCTGAAAACACATATCCAACTGCTATCAACCACCAAGTCTTTTCTACCTGATAAATGCTCTTAGAATAATTGCTTTTTGCCCTAATGTGACCTTCCTATGCAAATACTGCTTATAAATATGATTATCAGATATTACTGGAGAGTTTAGCATTTTCCATAAGGTGTTTACATCATTCCCACCTGCTGTAGCTTGTTAGTTGGTTTGCTGCACAGCTAATATTTTATAGTGTACATTTAAATGACTCGAAGAACACGTTTCGGTAGTATTAGGGATATTTTCATTAATGGAGACAGCGGGACGAGAGTTAGCAGGCTCATAGGCAACACATCTGAGGGGATTCAGCAATCATTCTCCTATCAGGGGGTGATCTAGCCACTGTGACCAGATTACATGGGGGGAACCCAAGAGGCTCTCTTTATAATTACTATGCTGATTGGAAAAATAAGAGCCCTCTAACAAGCTCTGTCAATCAAGCTTGCACTGTTTTTTGTAATGATTATGTAGAGAAAAATGTTGAGCCTTTCCTGTGTTATTATACAGCCTGCAGGTCTACTAAAACCTGAAACTAAAGGTTGGCCAATTTAGCAATTTCATAAACAAAACAACTGCAATCCAAAAACCCTGCACATTCATAAACATGAGTTTCCGCTTCAGTGACTCCACTACTAACATACGTGCGGAGAGGAGGGTGTGCAACTGTGTCTCTGTGGGTGTGGGTGGGCGTGTGCTCACCTAAGTGTAAAAAAAAGGATCATGCATGCTCGCATTGGTATTTGCATGTGTTATTAGCTTGCATGTCCTATGCAGTCCAAACCAAATCCAACAGAAAACATTTGTTTATTTGTGATCCGTCCCGTTGCGGTTCACTCTCACACTAATCCCTGTCTGAAGACTTATTCTGCTCTGTCGTTTGGGGTGAGACTCCAAGTTGATCGCAGAGCTTGGCAGGAAGGAAGGAAGCCTCTCGCTCTCCTGCTGGCGTGTCATTGATGCATGCCATTAGGCGCCATGTGTCACATTCTTCAGCTAGCGCAGGCGGCTTTTTTAGAAAAGGCACCAAACAATGCAGTGCAAATAAGGGACAACCTGCAGAATGGCATTCTGGGGAGATAATAAGGACAGCCAGGCGCTCGACATGAGAGAGCTGTATCTACAATTTGCGGTAGATGGTAAATTCATGGAGAACTAAAGTATTCATTTCTCACTACCTTTTTTTTTTTTTTGCTATTAAATGACCTACCAATATCAAATTGGCCCCCGAATCACACACTCGTGCACGACATACGCGCACCCTTGCTTCTCCTTCTGTGTGTGTATGTGTGTAGATTGGCTATAAATAGTACCAGAAGGATACTATACCCTTGAAAAAGAGGGTCTTCAGAAGAAAAAAGGCCAAGAAGGAAAAAAAAAATAAAAAGCTGCAGCTTTGAAATATTGAGTAAGCATTAGAGGCAATATAGCCCCTGTGCAAAAATTCACGTTGTTTTCTGTAAGACTTTGAGACCCTGGCAAATAAACAAATCAAGAAAAAGAAGACAAAACAAGTGGCTGTGATGAAACTGGGCTGCAATGACATGTAATTTAGCCTGAGTGGAGCACCGAGAGACATGGAAGGGACTGCTCACCATCATGTTTTTATCCTCTGAGACAACTGCTGCCACTAAAGAGCTTTCTCTGTGGGTACAAAGAAAAGGAATAGCTGCTCAAACATATGAGGGGAAGAGCTCCTGACTTATTCACGGGCAGGCATCCCTCTGTTGCTCGGTGAGTCAACCAGCAGATACAAAAATACAGGACTTACCATTGTGTATGCATCAAAAACAGAGTCATCATTTTGCTTTTCCGAGTGGGCATTTCACAAAATCTTACCTGTGTTTCTTTTTTTAAGATTGTACATGTCATTTCACATCTGTTTACATGTGCAAGGGGCAAATGTTCTCTTTTTGAAGTTATTACAGTCCCTCAAGAAAAACAAAGTGTCAGGATTGTGAGGATACTGCTGCGCACTCACAGGCGCTGGCTACCAAAGGGAATGCAAAAAGTTTAAAAGATGGCTAATAAACATGCCCACACGGCGCAACGGCGTAATAAATATTCATATTGTTACAGAAACAGGATGCTTTGAACGGATATACATCGATATAAGACGGAGAATACATGAGCATTTATTATCGGAATAACAGTTAGAAAACAGTTAAAGGGCAAACAGATGGTTGTATTACATTTTTTGGCCACACAGTCTTAATTTTAATTCATTTTAAAGTAAAAACCACTGTTATTGGTGAGCTACAGTGTTGATTAGGATTTCCATAAGAAAACAGAAATGAGAGGTACCGAATGTTCTGCGTGATATTATGTTGCATTAATAAGTCCATTCAATTTTATTTATATAGGGACAATTCACAGCAACAGTCACCTGAAGGTGCTTTATACTGTAAGGACACTAGCATATTTGAAATGATTATACATACTTAATCTCTGTGTTGTGTACTGTTCAGCTGGGAGAGACCAATGTATGTATAATGACACGAACATTGACTTGTGGTGAAGCAGTCAATGCTACATTCATGCAGTCTAGTAGAGGCGGGCAGATCAATTCAAATATCCATACTAATTCTGGTATTGATGTTGGATAGATACTAGCCTGACAGGATCTATACCTTGTTTCTATCCTCTAACTTCAGTATGTAGGCCAATGAATTGTGTTCAAAAAAAGTTTTTTTGGCATGAAAGAATATACCTTAAACGTGCACTTTGATAAATGTCTGAATCTTTTTTTTGTTAAATGTCATGTCTATTTTATTTATAACCTATAACACATTTTAACAACAGAAGTTGACCTAAAATGCTTTAGAAACAGACCTCCAAATAAAAATAAAAAAACAGTTTCGAAAAACATCCTTTTCCTCCCCACCTTAAGCCTCACTCCTGAACTGAACTGAGGACTCTAACAAAAGAAATCGTACATGAACATACTTAATCTGGGCATTGTCACAGTTAGACATCGTCAACAGATCAGACATGCGACCCTCCCTGATATGAGATGGCTAAACAACACTATAAAGTTACAAGCTAACATAATGCCAGCTAACATTAGACTGTAGCATCCTAAACGTTTCAATTTGACTATCATTGTATCAGTGTAAGTCTGCCCACGTTAAATACATTTTTAAAAAAGGAGTTAACAGTACTTACAGATAGAAAATTATCCTCAACAATTCACCTCAGTATTAATGTCATTATTCAGAATGAGCTACGCTGGCTGGTTAACAATCTAAGGGGCAATGCACAGAGACTTGTCAAAATCAAAATGTAATGAAAATCGGGTAAATAACTGAGCAGGCCCACTTGATCCAGTGACTATAGTTACAGGCAGAGTCCAGGATTTGTTACCCATCTTTACACAAAATACTAATAAGTATGTTTTTAACAATTTTCCTGGATAGTTACACATCCAAAATGGCTGACAAGTTAGTGTCAGTAAGTAGCCAGTTAGCTAGCCAGTTAGCTGTAAAGTAGCTACTAAGGACAATCAATGGGTAATTTTTAATGCTAACTGATAAAGTAGCATGGAAATGACCAGCTGATTTATATCATCCCTGCTAGTTTAGGGTGAATTTGCAAACAGAATTTGCAATTCGTTTATAATAGCAGCCATGCTAGCTCAAGGCTGGATTAAAGCCCATAAACCAAACAATCCCTTCATTAATTTAACACCCTGCTGTATTTGACCATCATTTCCATTGATTAGGTAAATATCCCTTTAGCCAGATGGCTTGTTTTTGAAAAACATGTATTTCTTATGGCTGGCGTTGGATATTTTCAGCTTACTTGCTACATTTTACATACTCTTTCAATCCCAACATAACAGCCGCTTCAGTTAGATTGCTTCCTTGCTGGTCATTTATTGATGTCCATTGTTCAGTGGTGATGCTGGGAAAAGAAAGAGAAGGACTTTGGAGAATGCATCTTCACAGTGTCGGCGTTACGGATGGGCCTCAGGGATCCATGCCCACCCAATAAAGTCACTGTGCCCCCTCACAGTTCTACTGATATAGTTCAACTATAAGTTAGACTAATTCATTCAATTTAGTAATGAAAACGTATACTATATAACACCCATATCACCGTTAAGTTATTGCAGTGCAAGCTTAATTCAATTATTCGGTTCGCAGTAGTTTAATGCTTCTGCAGCAATCGTGGTAACCAGCATGATTGAGGAGGACACTAAGCGAATGGGCCTATGCAGATCAGACTTTGGGAAGTACCCCTTCATCTCTCTTTGGAACTAAAAAGAGGTCATACATCAGCTTGTGCAGCAAGTTCTACTCGGAAATTGCAAAACAAATGGAAATGTGAGGATAGTCTGCACTCACAGTCAGCTGTCCTAGTGTGTGGGGAGTTCATTGATCCACTTTTTCACCCAGAGAAAATGTCTCTCTTGCTTGTCTCCCTTTACCATTTAGGGAGATGGTGAATATTTTTTATAACATCATATTTAATGGGTCTAATGAAAATAAAGAAGCTAGTGTATGTGCCTTATGATTTTGTATTTTGTGTGTGCATGTAGACGTTAAACTTCACTCTCATGTTGTTTGTCATTCTATGCTTGATGAACATTTTTTTCTTTAAAATGAGTTACTGTTAAAGATAAAATGACCGCACGAAAGTGTAAAGTGTCTGTTTTTGGCTAATACAGTGAATGCCTGATAAATGAAGGCACCTCATCACACTAATGCAAAAGTCCTATAAATTTGGTGATGCTGCAAAATAATGCAAAAGTCCCCTCACTGACCTTACTAGAGATATTAGAGTGTTAGCTACTGTGGTATAAGTGGAATAGCAAATCTCTGATGGCAGACAAATATCTTTTAAAGATAAAGACCGCAGTTTGTTTTCTTGGCTGTGATGGTATGACGATGTGAAATTGG
This sequence comes from Hemichromis elongatus, assembly GCA_015108515.1. Lineage (NCBI taxonomy): Eukaryota > Metazoa > Chordata > Actinopteri > Cichliformes > Cichlidae > Hemichromis > Hemichromis elongatus. The sequence goes on from VUQR01004925.1 coordinate 9,209, forward strand.
CTGGAACATAATAGATTATCGTGTAATATGCAGATTTTTTCATGGTATTTGTGAGCTTTGAATATTTCGGTCCCCTTCGAAAGCACAATGATCTTGTTATAGGTTAACAATAATAATCATGCTAAATGCTTTTTTATTTGATTTATCAAATTAATTTCCCCCCTTAAACATGAAATCACAGCTTAGAGCCAGAACCATACAAGGATAGATAGAAAACATTTGTATTTTTAGGTCAATTTGTTTTGTGTTATACCAAAAAGAAAAAAACAAGATTGTCTAAATTCAGTTAAAAAATAGATTTCATAGATTTTATGTGCCCAATATGCACCCAACAGTATCCAGCTGCGAAACGCAAACTAGGTCCTCCTGTTCACCGCATGCTTCTAAAGACAGAAAGCAAAGAGAAAAAGTGGGACAATATAAATGCATGTACGCGGTTGCAACAAGAACATCCGTTGTTTCATTCTACCTGAATGCATCCTGAGCTACGTAAGGAATAAACAAAGCAGTAACTTAAATATCAATAGATGTCATGTAGGACTGACCTTGTTAACAGAAACAGGTCGAGGCATTAAACCCTAACATGTACAAAACTGTCCATTTAATGTGGCCACACATTTATCTCTTTTTAATTTCACAGAATTTCAATCTGAGAGCTTCATTCAGCATTCCGAATGACCTCAATTACACAAGAAGATTTAACCACATTGTTTTGAGGACAGTTGTTTTTTTCCATTTGTATATTGGTTGTACTACCTCTGATATAAGAAAAAAAATCAGTTTACCTAGGGAAAATGGATTTAGTGGGTGATTTTACTTTCTGTGTATTTATTTGTAAACGGGCCATTGGTTAAAACAATTGCTTACACCTACTTCGCTATTTCAGGCTAGAGTATTTGAACAGCTGTGTGGGGAGAATAAATAGATAAAGCCTTCGACTAGCATCAGAAAACAACGATGATTGTATTAATGCCCACACATTCTTTAAACATACGCTGACACAGTTTGTCTAATGGATGTTTGGCTAAAGATAATGAAAAATAAAAAGGAAAAAATTAAGAAAACTAATTGCTCTTTATTTCATTTAAAAAAGAGTAGGCGGGACGTTTATTGCCATTGATTTCTTGCTGCTCTGCTATTTTGCTACACCACGTTAGCCTTGTGATTTGCTGCTTTTGAATCCATTTTGAAATATAGCAGGAAATGAGAGATGCGACTACTTTAAATCAACTTGTGTCCCGTGAAGATTAATACCATCATCGCAGAGTAAAGCAGAGACTCCACAATCGGAACGTAGCAGTAATGGCTAATTGGAGTTGCATCATTAATTAATTTAGCAGCACTAAAGGCTAAAATAGCTTCATCTCATTTCTTACCATTCAGGGAGGATTTTTTTTAACATATTTTTTTTTTCTTGGTGTAAGGCTGCAGCCTTCAGAATAATAGCCCTGCCTTGTCTTTTCTCCTTGCTCATCTGTAACTGAGCTCATTTTCTATTCACACGCTCAAATAAATCTTATCAGAGGAGAGTTGTAGGCTTGTAGGCTGCTACAAAAGTTTTAATGATGAAAGTGCCAGCAGCAAATTGCGACATGATTCCCCGGAGTCCATGAGAGGCTTTTTGACAGAATAAAAAAAAAAACAGAAGGGAACAGACTGATTCAGGCAACTGACCCCTACCAAGAAAAAATGAGGAAATAGTTGTTTTGACAACAAACTCTAAATACTTTAATACTTTCAGTATGGCTTTTAGAAAAGAATGAAAAAAAAATAAATCTTTACTTATCAAGTATCCAAAACCTCTTGTGGAGGATTTGTGGAGGTTTCTGTTTACGCTGTGCTATTATTCATGCGCCTGCTAATGGAATTAGTTTTCTTAATGCAGCGTCAGCCCCCCCTCCCGCTTACACATCCATCAAACTCATGAAGATGATGAGCAAGAAAATAAAATGGCCCCATTCACTTTAACTATACATACACACCTACGACTAATATTTACACATGGTAGTGTTAGATAAACAGTTGCTTAATTGCACTCTTCCACAGCTTGTTAAGACTCTCGGTATCCATTAACGTGAGGTAATTAGTCGTAATTTGCATCATTAAAGACAAAACAATAGCATAATCGTTTATGAATACTCAATCAGAGGATAATTACCTACCGGTAGTCTTGATCTGCATCTTCAGGCTGGAGAGATGCAAAAAAGTGCAAAGGAGGGTAGGGAGTCTTTGTTCCTTGACTGAAGAAACAAGGGGCCTGCCTCCTTTCGTTCCCCCGTGAACATACTTTTTCAGCTTTAACAAACCCTGAAATTTGGCTATTTAATTGCTCTTGGCCCACTTTTTCTTTCTGTTCTGTTTTTTTTTTTTTCTTGGTGGAGGAAAGTGTACAACAAAGTCGCTGCTTTTGTCTTGTCTTCTAGCCTGTAAGACTGGAGAATGGCATTTCTCTTTGTTGGGTATAGAAAGTGAGGATCATTAGTTACTGGGAAGACGTAATGAGGGGTACGCTGGAGAGAAATATCGTGCTATATGAATGTGTGATGTGTGTGTGAACATTTGGCGAGTGAAAGCTTAAAGTGTGGCTGTATGGGTACCTGCTGTATTTTGGAGAAAAGCAGTGTGCAGTAGAGTGGCAATTTGTTTCCATCATGTTTGAGTTAAACTCTATGTGGTTCTGGCTGCAACCAGCTACACACTAATGACTCTTTTTGAATGCCGGGGTTGTTGTATGAGTATTACTGAGATGATTTTAAGTTTTTCAAAAGAAAAGAAAGGCTGTAAAGATTTTATTGGAAACTGAATTTTAAAATGTAATCATAAATACTTCACGCAGTTACGACTGAATTTATGGAAATCATTTACCTACATGTGTTTTGAATTCCCTTTAAAATTGCCTGCCAATACAAGTTTGTAATTTTAAAACCTGATTTTATTCCCGTTCTTAAAAGTGTTTACAGCATAAAAGGAACCTAAATAGAACTATTTCTATCTTTGTTGTGGAAGGTTCAGTCAACATTCAAGACGAATGACCTCAAAAACACATCAAGAAAACAGACACGATTGGATTTTCTTTCTATTTGGATTTTCTTGCCAACATGTTCTGAAACATCGTCCAGAATGCCTTCGACTTCAAACGTCAAATCTTAGGTTGAACCTCATGAAAAAAATATATATTAATTTCAAAGTAATATTTTCAGTGGGATTAATTCAGTACTTAGACACTTGATTATATTTGAGAAGTACGTGATCATTTGCTTCTGATTGCTGTAGACGGATGTCTGCTTGAACATGCGGAGTATGTCGGCAAAGTAATGCAATGTTTGGTGCGGGAAGCTTTCTAGGTCCACTTTATGAGTCAGCCACATTTGAGCAGGATTGTAGAGAGTAAAATGAGTACTGCATTGCCAAAAAAGCAATCTGGAAACAGTCTGACGATCTGACAGTGACGTAGCTTTTTTTCAAATTTGGATACACAGATTTATGAGCTTTTGTGAGGAATGGATGGATGGACCAGGAAGGGAGCTATCTGCTGAAACGGCCCCGAAAATTTGCATCTGCATCTCCATCTGATGGAGCTGCTTTTAAGTTATTGTGGTGTTTCTTTGCTACTATTGTTTCAGAGACAGGTTCAAGATGGCATATTTTTATGTAACAGGAAGCTTGTTTCAAATTCTCTGCACACCAAAATGATGTGAATGAAACCAGAGCAAAGGGTATCTTGGAAAATGAGGACACTGCACATTCATACCATAAGCAGCTCTTCAATGCAGAAGTAGGTATACTCTTGACTTGCAACTTGATTTAACATGTGTTTTATTCTAAACGGGCCCATCATTTAAAAATTGGCAGGATGTTTTAATAAATAAGAGTTGAATGAAGTAATCAAGAATATAAACTGAGCCGAATTTAATCTGGAATGGGTCACACTTGGAAATAGTAGACCTGGCGGACTCCAGATCTACTACCCTGAGTGAGTTGTGTAATCCCAGAGAAACCAGAGGATATGGATTCCAGTGCTAGAGGTGCTCAAAAAGACAAAAGCGTGTTGCTCGATGGCTTTGAAGCTCAGTGTAGATGAAGTGCTGATTTGGTTGAAAAGTTCCTTGCACAGGAAAAAAAAAAAAAAAAGAATAACAAAGTTCAGCATGACAAAGCAGAAGCACAAAAAATCCCTACACAAAAGCTCAAAGATTAAAAAGCAGAGAAAATAGTTTTTAACACTCGGTTTTACTCGTCAAAGGAATTATCTCCCCATCATAACCTCGCTGTTCTCCACGGCAGGTGACTTCAGGGACCTACAGCAACACAAACACAAACAAGTGGAGCCCATATTAGAAGAATTTTGTTACACATATTTTTGACACTGCCCCCCGTGTGTGGCAGTACAGCTGGAGCTAGGTGCGGTACTAACTTCAGACTCACTCAGGTTATCTTCGCCTCTCCTTGTCTGCTAAATCGCTAGAATGCTGAAACCCTGTTAGACGAAATCCTGTGCTGTGATCGTTTAATTCTTTCACCTGCGGGGCATATCTTCCTATCATCAGATTGAATGATGATGCCGAAGTGCTATAAAGATGACTGTTAATAAGGAAACTTGTTGTTAAAGAACTCAGGTGAGTTTGTTTGACAGTGTGAGGAGAAGCATAATGAATCACAGACAACTGCAAAAATGTTAAGAAAAAGAATAACTCATTTCAGCTGTCCCGCAGAGAGGTGTGCCTGCAAATGAGATTCCATTAATAGTTGGTCTTGTATTTGTATTTGGCCATTCATCTTCGTAAACAAGACAAAAACACTCCTTGCCCATAAAAGCTACCTGCCATGCAGTCACTAATTTGGAGTTAAGCACCTTTTTCATACTAATGCAAGCTCTGCCTACAGAGAAGAGGATAATTGCATATGCATGACGACCAACAGAGAGATTACTCCCACCACACATAGCCTAACTACCCCCATGCACACACACATGTGCATTTCAGACTCACTTTGACAGCTGTCTCATCTCTCTGCATGATGAATGTAAATTAAAGAATTAACACACGCAAAGAGCAAAACACGCAAACAGACACACGTGCCACACACACATGCACGCTTCAGTCGCCCAAATGGTCACTCCAAGCTACAGAGCTGTGAAACACCGAGGCCACAGAGCATTAGTCTGAGGGATTCAGACTTCCCAGCTGAGCTTTTAACATGAGGAACAACGGCCCACAGCCACTGCATATGATGCCATGTTCCAGAGAGACAGACAGGCAGAGAGACAGACAGGCAGAGGGGAAGAAAGAAAGGAAGCCAGAGCGAGACAGAGCAGACGCAGAGACACAGCTCCCCACAGTGGAGCTGTATTGCACCATCTACAAAACACCACAGGAAACATAAAAAAAAGATATAAAAGCGTCAACACCAGCAGAGAGCTTTATTTACCCTACCTGCAACTCAGGTTTTCACTCCTGATCCTCACAGCAGCTTCTATAGTCCTCTTATACCATCTTTTAATGCTCCACATGGGTATTATTTATCACTTGACAACAGAATTGCATTAAAATAGGCAAAAAAATAAACCTTTGTAGGCTGTGAGGGCTCCTGAGATGCACTTTCACGGCCTGCGGCAACAAGATTCAAGATCCCCCCCCCCCCTTCCAGAAGCAGAAACAGAGAAATTATATTTTTTCCCTATCTGTGTGTTGCTTCCTGTTTTTGTCACTGTCTTGACTTTTTTACATCACGCCCAAAGCCTTGTGCATCGGCGGTAGTGTATTCCCGACTGCGCTCTGGATAGGCCGTGCCCCGTGAGCATTCTGTCAAACGTAATGTAATTAGAGAATAGGGGTGACACAGCCAAACAGGGGTGAGGAAGGCTAATCAACTCTCTGTGTTGCTCTCCATCTGTAATCAGAGGGACAACAAGTGCGAGACAGATGCAGAGGGAGATTAAATTGATTAGAAATTAAAATCCCAGACCATTTATGTTCTAAGAGAAGTTAATTACAATTAAATTGTTCACTTATGCAGATTTCTGAATTCATTTCCCCAGCCCCTGCCTCCGTTTTTCCATCTCCCTGACTTCATCTGAGCGCAAACTTTGACAAAAGGCAGATGCACCTTCGCATTCGTCCTGCGTTTCATTGTTAAACAGCTCGTGTTACAACATTATTCTGCCATAACAGCATTCCTGAGAGGACTTTTCGCCCAGTGTTGACAAAAACCTCTCCGTCGGCTCCAAGGATTTTCTGCTATTCAGTCAAAAGAGCATTAGCGAGGCCAGACAGTCATGTTAAGGCCTGGCTCGCAGCCAACATCCCTGTTTATCCCAAAGGTGTTGAATAGAGTGAGGTCGAGACTCTGAGCAGTGTAGTCAAGTTCTTCGACACTACACCGGATTGGCAGCTTCTTCATGAAGACAGACTGGAGCTCGGGAGTGATGTTTTGTTAAAACAGAAAATGCACTTTTCCAAACTTGGAACCCCGCTGTTAACTTAATAAAATACAATTTCATGCTCTAATATACAAAAAGTACAGTAAATACAGCCTCCAGCCAGTGATGTATTTTGGCCTTTCACAGTTATTTACAGTCACATCAGGCAAATAAACATTATTATACATTTGGATATACTGTGCACTACCGATGAGCATGATGTCATTAGCTGTTCCCTGTTGTTTATACTGCAGCATAAACTGCAATAGCTTCTGATTCATGCAACAGCTTTGGTTAAAATATTGGTCGAGTTATAGCATCCTCATTTATTTCCGTTAATTATAATATGGCAGCATTTCCTACATCTTCATGTCTATTTATTTTCTACTTATAGGCATTCTTAAAACAAACAAAGTGTATTTGTATTTATTTTTAACTCTATTTGATGTTTGCTTTAAAGCAAATGTGCCAATAAGAGGACTGTGCAAAGGGTTTCCTTATATTCTGCTTCCATGGAGCCAGACTTTCCTGTTGTTTCTATGATCTTGAGCAATAGTTCTTGGCCTATGAATCATTCAAGTGTAAAAAAGGCACCTGACAGGGTTACGTCTACACATAGCAGCAGGCAACTTAGCAAGAACCCATTTTAAGTTCCATCTCTAAAAGTTTTACGAAACTGGGCAAGTGGGTGACAAAAGAAAAAGTGGCAGGCTTAGAAAAGTGTCTACAGCAGGTGAGCAGTATCTGAAAGTCATGTCCTTACAAAACAGTAAAAATCCAGCAAACACCTGACACAGGACATTTGAGGGATGCATCTGGCCTTTCAGTTAATCTGTCTGCTGTTGGAAACAGTCTCAATGGACACGTGGCTGTCAAGAAACCACATTCAGGAAGTAAAACGGAGATTATTACCCAAGAGCTGAGTAGAAAATCAGCAGCAACAAGTCGGTAATGAATACTAATTTGAAATTTTTCGTTAAACTTCACAGTCAATATGTGCAGAAAGGGTAAGAGGAGAGGTATAACAGCCAATGCTGTGTCTTGATTTGGAGCTACATTTAAGGCAGTGTGGTTGGGACTCTTTGAAATTTCATAGAATTAATAATGCAGAAGAGTGCTGTCAGATTTTGATCCAAAAACAAAGTTTTCTATCTTATATACTGCATTTTCTTGTACATGCTTCAATAAATCTCAGCACCCATTTCCCAACAAAATAAATAGACATTAGGTGTGGCTCAAGACCTTTGCACACTGGATACCAAATTTACCTGTGTATGTAGTTTTAAATAGCTTGTTGTGATCCAAGGGTGCTATTAGGCTGGATATGGGCCTCCCGTGGCCTTCATCTACCAAATTACTGGCATCTTACGTTAATGGTTTATGTAAATGAATATGGGTATGTACAGTTAAATTACCTGGTTCTCATAAGCAAAGGTGGGTTATTTAGGACAGACCTTGATGAATAAATTCTAAGCAGATGTTCTCTCCATGCACAACTGTTATATTCCCATTGTTCAATATGTGCCCTGTGAGCAAGCAGCTCACAGGGCACATAGCTCATACATAGTCAAAACCGTTGTTTGTATTCTTGGGGCAAGAAAGACATCACCAGTAAGTGAAAGGTTTAAATAAAAACACATTTATTTGTATGTCAAATATAAAATAATGCATCAGAGTTTAATGTAACTGAAATACATTTTACAGAAGCGTCCCGTTTCGTTCAATTAAGCCAAGGTTATCTACTTAGGGTGGGGCTTTTATTTCATTAAAACCCAGAGTGCATCACGTTAGTTGTTCCCAATTGTAGTCAGTATACATAATTTGCATAATACATGGACTTTGAGTGGAATCAGTGATTATCTGATTGACCGGCTAGCTTTCAACTCTGTTAATGTGAAACATGTAGAGATGATATGCACCATACCATAATGTCATCGTGGGGCAAACCACCAAAAACAAAAAGATTTATTTTTTATTTGCTAATACTGGTGTCAGTATTTTATTATTATTATTATTAGTAGTAGTAGTACTAGTAGTAGTAATAGTTTTAGTAGTATTGCATAAAAATCCAGAATATACTAACACTGAACATAACACTTTATAACAACCATCAAATTCTTAGCTAATTTAATCTATTATAAAATCATTATGTTATACAATTGTCAGCATATGATTAAATGCTTATATTTACTAATCACTTTTAAGGATATGTATTTCTACAATTTATGTGATAAAAATAATTATTTTATGAAATGCTAATAAAAGGCAGTAGCATATATAACCTGATGGAGTGGATACATGTAACATGCACTTCACGTGGCAGCTGTGTGACTCAATTAACTTGTTTAAGTCACCTAAATCATTTTTAATATAAATTAGTACTTTTAGAACCTGAGCCTCACCAAGCAGCTTGCAACATAAAAATAAATGTCGAGTAAAATTTTAACTCAAAGAGGATTAAATCGGGGCACGAGCTAGTCTCAGTGTTCACGGCTAATGAATTATACCATTGCCAGTTGGCCTCCCTATATGTTCTTTAAAATAAGTAAATCTGTTTCAGCTTTATAGTAAAAGTATTTATAGCTCAAATATAAGTATATAGCATGTTATATAAGTATAAACATCAACTTTAGAAGACTAACCATAGTTCATAAACCAATCATAAACCAGCCAGTAAATATTCATCATTATCATTCAATTGCTTCCGCTGAAGAATTTAATTGGCTATTAATTTACAATTTTAGCCTGACTTTCTTACTTTATATGTGCAATCATGGGAGACTTGTGTTTTCCAACTTCAAAATCATTTTTAGCTCAGTGAAAAAGACAATCCAGTGACCACACATAATGACTAGTATAAGAATATATTGCCAAACACATAACACCTAGTTTCATCATACCACACTATGAAAATAATATTCGAAAGTGACCCATGTTACTGTCTGAAATCCACTCTGCCTCCTCAGAAGTGTGGTAATATGCGTATTGTAGATTTACAAAGTGGAGCTGGAGATACATTTACGTGTGGGTCACTTCTAATAATAACCACTCCATCTCATCTCATTGGCTTTTATTGGAAAATCACTCTGTCGCTCTTTATCTGAACCTTTGATCTCCACACATTGAACTTGCTTAGCAACCTTAAAGCGTAAACGTGTGAGTTGATCAGTCCGGTATAGACTGGATTTGTAAACCTGCTCGGCAAGCTTATCCCTTATACCTGCAGAGTGTGTTGACCAACTGTATTATATTTATAAAATTATATTTCAAAATGATGTTGCAAAAGATTTTACCACTAAACTTCACACAAAGACTGTGGACCATGAGGCACAGCTAAGCGATATGTTATCTGGTGGGAAGGCAAAAAGAAAAATCAGTTTTCCATCACGGTGATAGTGATGGGTTGGCAGATACAGGGATGACTACCGCTCAGAGTGCGTATGTGACAGGTTTGCGGTGGGAACGTCATACTCTCAGCATCTCCAGTGAGGTCATTACAGATGCAAATCCCAGTCGCAGCGGTGTTTTATGACATCTGTTCTTGTTCTCCGGGATGGCCTCGGCAAGCGTCCCGTCGAGGACTTGCAAATCAAGACAGAAAACGAGAGATGGGCGGACAGGTAGGACTGCTCAGCTGTCAGCGCTGTCCCCCGTTTCCCTTCTTTTCCTCTCCACGTCTTTTCTACTGATCACAGCTCTGCCATTTGTGCTCCCATCAGTCATTTTCATTGCCCCATCCCTCTCCACGTCTTTCTCTCTCCGTGTTAGATGAGGACATTACACCCCAACCTCTGCCTGATACTTCAGCATCTGCCTCTTTCTGCCAATGGTTTTCTCCAAGGAGTTTGATGTTTCAGAGTGAACTGGGTCAAAGAGCATCCTATTCCCTATACAGATGCCTGCTTCATACAAGGGAAATAGACTAGGGTAGTTATGAGGTGACAAGCCTGTAAGAACACACCTACAGCATAGTTAGCTGCCCAAAGGTTGAGTCAGTATAGACAGAGTGACATTTAACTAACTCACAGCCATCTAAGAAATAAATTTGTACTTTCACACTTAGTGCAAACACTCAGTAAAGTTTCATCAGCCAGAAAGTAAGTTATGTTTGAAGGTCAGGGGAGTGGATGATGAGGATAATATAGCGAATAATTAAAAATGTAGGAGGACACTCACAAACAAAGGCATGCTGATTAGACTGTCACAACACTGGAACGTTGGGGAAGCAGTGTGGATTTGCCATTTAAATAACAAATATACAAACATGGGGGGCCGCCCAATTAGTTGTTCAGGATGAAACATAAAGGAGGATAACTCAAACAACTCATGTACACATTCATTCGCCACAGTGCACGAGGTCCACAGCGCTGCAACGAAAACCTCTTTGTGATTGTTTTGTTTGCTAGCAGATTGCCTTTAGTTTGTATGGAAGAAGTCAAATTGTCTGCAAACACTCTGACTATTCACTTTCAAAGAAAAAGTTGCACCTTCGGAAAAGTGTCGCTTCCAGCAACCAATTGCCCAATGGAAAACATAGTAACTGAATGTTGCTAGAGGGGGTTTCTGCCTGGTCTCTAGGTCTCAAGGAGCTTGGAACAGGAGTAATGCCCCATCTATACAGTCCTGATCAAAAGCTTTAGACCACTTGAAAACAGATGCATCCCTCACTTGCATGGTTGGAGCTTAACAAGGTTCCTAGTAGAGCTTTAACATGCAACAAGAAGAAATGGGAGTGAGACAGAACATTTCGCTGAGCATGCAATTTATCGAAAACAATGCCTAAAACTGAAACAGACTGGTTGTTTTTAGCTGATGAAAAGTTTACAACAGCATCCCTTTAAAAGGCCAGATCTGTGCAAAAACATAGATTCATTGTCATTTGCTGTCACGCAGTCACACTGTCATGACGTTCTGATGGCAAAGGCATAAAAAGTTCCCTTTTTGAACAATGGCTTTTTGAACTGCAGTAACACAGTCATTTGGTATTTCTTAAATGATCCTGAGGGTTATGGCACAAAAAAGTTTCACCAGGACTGAGCCGGAGAATCCAATTGGCTGTCCGTCAAAACACTGGACGATCCTCGACCCAAATTAAAGCCGTTACTGGTGCCGACTGCAGCCCCATAACCACTAGACGGCAAAAAACATCTTCAAAGGCCTCCTTTCCATAAAGCGCCACAAAACTGATCGTCTGGACTTTGCAAGAGAGCACAAAACACAGGGCACTGAAAGGTGAAGGAAAATTTTATTCTCTCATGATAAACATCATAAAAAATGTAACCTTGATGGTCCTGATGGTTTCCAACGTTACTGGAATGACAAGCAGATCCCACCTGAAACGTTTTCGACACTCCACACTTAAATACCCAACAACAAATCAGCAAAATCACCTCTCCTGTAAGAACAACTCACAGTTGATACTTATATAAATACAGAATGGATTCAAAATATTACAAAAGTTACAAAATAAAAAAGGGTAAAGATGTGTGATACTCTGTCACCAGCAGTGATTGCTTTATTTTGTTGCTTTTTTGGCTTGAACATTACGTTGCTATAGCAACAACTACTCACACCGGTCTATAGTAATTATACTCACATTGTGAAATTCGCCGTTTTGTCAGACAGCAAATGCACTTGAAGTATTACCTGCTGGGATTCTTTTTTGTTTTTTTAAACCATTCCTAAAGCTTTAGGAACGATATTTACTGGTTTGATTAGTGTCCCTCCTTTGCCTAAGGCCTTAATGCTCATCCCTTTCTACTATACTGGCTCATTTCTACAATATTCTACATCCAATTGTGGCACACAAACCTTCAGACCTCCTATTACCTATTTCTGAATTTGTCCAGTCTTCTTCTGACAGTTTCAAAATTGCTTCCATGAGAAAATGCATAAAGCAAATTTTACTGGGTCACTGAACAGCATAACACCTAATTCTACAAATAGTGAGGATAGTTCATCTCACTAAATAATGTTAATGATTACCTTAGCTATTTTCAGATGTATAAGTGAAGAAAAGGTTTTCGCGTTATCGTTAAATTAGCAGATTTCTCACATCGGTTGCACGGCCATCTCGAAGGGCCAAAACCTTAGCCAAACAGGAATGCAGCAGCAGGGAGGGGTTAGGAACTAATGATTTGCTTCAGGTCTATCTTTCTTTCTCAGTTTAAATGATTGAAATTTCTAAATTTCTAAAAACGCTAGCTTGAGAAACACAAGCGTGGAAAGCAACAAAATGTGCACTTTTGGTGCTTCTGTTTTAGCACCAGTTAAAACCTGACGAGTGAAAAGTGACATTTCTGTCAACCCTGGGAACGCCTGTAGCACAGCTCAACATGCACGGACTTGTACCTGTAAAGTAAGTCAGAGGAAGAAAGAGAAGCCCGACAAGGAGGACACTTATCTCCACAACGGCAGAAAAATACTTCTCGGCAACAGAAAGCACATGTTGTAAGTATGAGATCCAAATTTGCTTCACGCTTCAAGACAAAGAGGTTGTCTGTCACTGAGCTTTATGGTACTGTTGAATATTCTCACTGTTTTACTTTCTCTCCGGTCTGCTTTGTTCTTCGGTAATGACTGACTTTCTCTGATCTCGCCCATACAGAAAACATGTTGCTAAAATAAAACTGGGATGTGTTTTGCGGATGGTTCTCTCTAGTCTGCAAGTTGGAGAACAAGTGTTTCTGATGGAGCTCCTGTGATCTGTGCCGTTTTTATTGGAGCTTTCTTCCTTTGTGTTTCTCAGTATGCCTGCAGCTCTCCTTCCCTTCACTCTTTCCCTCCCTAAGAAAACATGAAAAAGGGCCAAAGATGAGCGAGAATACTTTGAGCTGAATGTGCTCTGTGTTCTATATGATGCACTCCTAAAACTGAGTGCCTGCATTGGGATAGCCTTTTTTTCTGATGCCTTGTCCTGTACTTCTGAAGGACTGCTTGATAATGGTCATGAAACTGCAAAGAGAACTTAAACATGTTAGAGCCTTTGACTGATTTTTGTTTTGCTATGAATAATTTTAGGAATTGAGTGATTTAGAACAACAGTGCTTGGACAAGCTTTTTACACAATTATCTAACAGAAATATGTGCCAAAATTGTCAGTTTGAGCCTTCCTATTAACTTCTTATATAGCATTTTCTGCCTTCAGCATCTTGTCAACACTGTAAAAAAGCAAAAGGGTTTAAAAAAGTAAAGACAGCTTCTAATACTGGGTGTGATATATGCATCTGCATGCTTCTTTGAAACCCACCTCCACCCTCATCTGTTCTCTCATCTTCTTAGCATCAGTATCAATACAAACAGTGCTGCCTTTGCCTCCTCCAGCTAACACACCACTTCACACTGCCCGGCTCCAAAGACAAGGACACAGAGCCTCCTCTCACTAACAACTGAAGTAGTTAACATTCATAACACTAAACAACACTTCAGGAGGAATATCAGAAGTTTCAACAACACTGAAGTAAATCTTAACGTGGCAGCTTACATGTTTATGTTAGCTTTTAACTATTAGCAATTATCTGATAGCCTGATTAGCCACCTGTTATCATTAAAACAGAGGCTAGCAACGATAGATAAAAGAAGAATAATTACAGGTCAGAGACGGGATATTAAGCAATGACAGAGCAGATTATGGGCACGTGAAGAATCCGTCAGGTTGCTGGCTGTGCAGAGCAGCAGGGGAACTGTAGCTGAACTGAGCAGAGGGTTGAGAGTGTGGAGAACTAATCTGAGTAAATAAACATCCAGAGCACAGCAGCGCAATCAGACAGATCTCAAACCTGAAAAGCAGAGCTGAGGATGCAAAGAACTGCAGACTGAGGCAGAGCAGTTGTCTTTTTTGTGTTTTTCATACTAATAATATTAATAATCTTCGAGATGCCGGGTATTGTCTTGTTTCTATTACCCTTTGTTTATTAGTAGGTTTCAAAATAAATGTTATCTTCACGAACCGTGATGATCGAAATAATTTGCAAAACGAATACAACTTTAAAATTGAATCATAAATACTTATTTAGTAAAAAAAAAAATTTTTAAAGGGAAATTAGATGTAAATTAACAAGTACATTTTGTCAGCACTGGACTATGTCGCCATTACTTCTGTTGTTGAATGACGGGTCAAACTCTTCCCCATGATATCAAAAAATGGTATCAAGGATTTTCCCGGGCACCTTAACGAGTATGAAATTCTACTATTCTGACAACCTTAATGCACATTAAAGGATAAAGCGGCGTGTGCTCCCCTTATGCTTTTTGCTTATTCAGCTGGAAGAGAATTAACCTCTGATTTCATTCAAAAGAAGAAAACGTTCTCTAGTTCATATGCTTTCCTTCGTCAAGGCATTTCATTGCAGCAGAATGTTTCATATTTGAGAAAAACAGATGTTTTTCTGTTAACTAGAATCTGATGGAAAAATATACGGGATACCTGCTAGTTTGCAAGCAATACAAGTCTCCAGCACCTGTCTGTTATGCTCAGTCACTTGGGCAGCTGTCACAGCAGAAACGTGCGTGACAGTCACTCTGCAATGTTGGCTTAGCGCAGCAGGCTGCTGGACTGTGCTGCCCAGAGCAGTCTTGCACCAGGTACTGATGCCTGGCTAACAGTGTCAGGCTGATGCTGCTGACTTAATGGCATCCTGGAGAGGAAAAAAAAAGCACTGACATCAGGAAGTGTTCTTGATTTCTATATTTCTCCACACTGACAGCTCTCTATAGCCCAGCATATGGGAAAATTATACTCAAGCACGGCTAAAGGAAGTGTGATGTCCATAACTGAGGCTCTAAAAACTGCTGACAAAAAAAAAAAGCTCACAGGTCTGGTTGCCAGGCACCCTCTGAATCTCGGACACAGGACATCCATCTATGATGTGCACATTTCAGGATCTGTATCTTTTAAAGAACCTGGGCAGAGCAGTGTTTAAAGTGTACCCTCTCTGGAGCACTGTCTTCCAGTGACTGCAGGCACACCAGCAGCCTCGTCTCTGCTGCACCTGCTCCTCTCAGCGCTTTCCTTTGTTCTTTTCTCAGTTCAGTCTGAGTTTTTATTTTTATACTCCAACCTCAAATATTGGTCCTTCATTCTGCACAAAATTTGACATTGGAAAAAAAAGACTCAAGTAACAATTCATTTATAGATGTTTAAAAATATATCATGTACAAATCTAGCCTACAGAGATAGAAGGCCTAACTTGAAATTGTTAAACGAGACCTATTTAGCTTTATACATACAAAAGTTCCAATCTGAGCCCCTAAGCATCAGTTAATTTGTGTTCAGTCCAAATCAACTTTAGAACAAGCTAAAGCAAAAAGCCTCAATTCCCCGAAAAAGTGGGGTAATGTGTAAAATGTAAATAACGCAATAACAAAAGCAACGATTTTTTAAATCTCATAAATAAACCTTCATTTTAAGAGAACAGGCAGAATATATATCAGATGTTTTTGATAAGACATTTTACTCGCTAATAACAAACAACAGCTCACTTTAAATTTGGTGGTAAATTCACTGTGTTGCATCCCCTTTTTTGAGAGAGGAATGTTGTCCCGTTCTGGTCTGATGTAGGATTCCAGCTCCTCAACAGTCCCGGGGCTTCTTTGTCATACTTTTCATTCCATGATGTGTAAAATCAGGTCTGACTAAACAGGTCTGGACTGCAGCCAGCTCAGCACGTAGGCACTTTTAGTACAAAACCATGCCCTTGTAATAACTCCAGTATGGGGTTTAGCGCTGTCTTGCCAAAACACTGTATGCAAGACCTTCCATTAAAAGAATGTCAAATCTGTATGGGAGCACAAGTGACTATATCAGCCTTACTTCTTAGAAACTCTCTCAGAAGAGAGCCGGGTGGATCCTCAAGATAACAACAGTATCAAAAACATTTAAAAGCATATGCAAGCCGGTTCATCTTCAAGTATTTTTTGGAACATTTCTTTAACACAGGTAGAATAAAGTCCTTTTTATTTACACTCAAAAGCTTGGAAGCTTTAGTCCTTGCTCTACCACTTTGTACTGTCAGACTAGTTTAAGAGCATAAAAAATGAAACTTTTGCTATCATCAGAGCGTCATATTCCTCCCATCAGATCTTGGCCATTTTTCCTGTTTGTTCCTATTAGTGCTCCCTTAGATCACTTACTTTAAATAGTAGTAAACCTTATATAATTCTGCAAGTAATTGAAAGCCCACCCCGGGCTATGAATATGTATGCAGCACATAACCCCTCATTAGAAGAGCCTGTGGGAATATATAGTTGGTTGCATTAAAAAAAAAGAGTATCTAACAGAATCCTGAGGAGCTGTCACAGATATAAATAGCACACGTTTCGCTACGAGCAGAAGCTACTGTACCTGCCTGCTTACAATGCATATTTATATCTGTCATTGACATAATCTGTAAAGCAGCTCTTATGCCATGCGAATGTCAGATAGCGTGACTAGGTCTTGCCAAGTATTTGATCCCGTGAGTCTGTCACTGAAGGGGCTGATTTTTTTTATTTTTTATTTGCTCTACTTTTCAGCAGATTCAGTTGCTTTAATTTCTTGAATAACATTTACTGCTCTGACTTATTCTCATCTGACCCAGTTTGCCCACAAGAATCATTAAAGTTTCATCTAATTTAGAATCTCTGAACATGTGTACTAATGGCAAGAGGATGCTGCTGGTTTGCCATTAAAAACAGATTTCTGACATAAATCGAACTCACTGTAGACGAGTTACAATTAAACTTACAGGCTTTTCAGTCCATGCTAGTAACCCCAGTCCCCACAGCTGTCTAACTGCCATCTGCATAATGTTAGAAGCTCATGTGTAAGATGTTTAGTTACAGTTGTTTACATTTTTTTCCAAACTGCAGTACTAATAATTTTCCTGCATATGTATTATTTTATATTGATATTTTAAAATAATATTATGATATTATCTGCTTTTCATCATATAAATCAGATCTAGAAGAGCCTAAAAACTGTTTTGTATTGAGTAACTGTTTTGCTAAATGACTAAACAAGTATTTAAGTAAAAGTCATAATGGTCGTGAGATGATGTGCATGGACCTGGTCTTTTTGTTGCTAGTTCTGCTTCCTCGCTTTGCTTCTGTTTTCTCGTCGATGTTCTATGACACTTGTTTCCCACCAGCTAACAATCCAACCTGTATCAATATACCCTGGTCAAAAATTCAAAGTAGCACTTCTTAATGAGTATTGTATCAAGTCACTTAAACTTCTGGGATATTGATCTGGTCAGTTATGTAGCAGGTTCTTATGCTTTCATACAAATGCTCACACTCGATGACGATCATTTAATCAGGTGCAGCACCTTGCTGCTACTTATCCTTGAAATTCCTTTTGGAAACAGTAAATATATACTTAATTTTTCGCATGGTTGTATCATTTGATTAAGCTATCCTTCTGGGGTAATATCATGCACTCCTTTCTATAGGCAACCAATCAAACCAATAATTTTCACATTATGCAGTCAGCATTTACAACATTTTTTGTGATGATATATAAAAGCAAAACGTTTTAAGGAAAATATCCGAACACTTCTTTCACTGCTGTGGGCAGGAATGAACTCCTATCCAGGAGACAGCACTGAGTGATCTCATATTTGGCATCAGATATGAAATCATTCACTGTACTGTTACCTGGTATTCAATTAGGAGCCAATATCAGCTAAGATGTTACTCATTGTCATTAATTTCATCCTCTAGACGTGGAAATATGACAAAATGAGGTACCCATTTGGATTTTTATTAAACTGACAATATGAATGATTTATATCAGTTAATTTAAAAAGTGACGTTTAAGAGATAAAACGTTAATTAGTTAATCTAATGTAATAAGTAGGTACAATTTGGGATTTTATTTTTTATCAGCTTATCTCTGACAGGAACGTGCCCTGGTCCTTTGTACAGATTGTACACTGTCTGTTTGACAAGATGTACATTTTAAAAAGATTTTTAATTTGCTCTGCAGGGCTCCTGTTAATGATGTCATGGCGTGGGGGGAGTCATTTGACCGTCTTCTGGAGTGTAAAAGTAAGGCCACTTACTCCTCTCATTGTCCTATCAATGGCTGCTCTCTCTCTCTCAATTCCTCATCCTCTCTCTCTCTCTCTCTCTCTCTGTCTTTTTTCTTTTCTGCCTTCTCAATTCTGCACCGCTCAGCCTTGCCAATCTTGGTGAATTGCCCTCGAGGCTTCTTTAGGAGGATCTAAGATATATTGTTCCCTCAAGTTCATCAAACCCATTTGGAAGATATATTTAAGGAGGACGACACTGGCCGAGATAAGAAGCGTAATCTGAGCTGCCGGTGTCGATAGGATGATTTCAACCAACTCTTATTCATTTATAAAGCCGACACCCGCTCGCGGCTATCACCTGACCACACTCCTGCCCTTTTTTTGAAAATGACAGAGGTGGCAGATAAGTTCTTTCTTTTTCTCACTCTTTGCGCTGCCTTTCGTCTCTCATTACTCCACTGAAATGAACTCAGCCCATCTGTAATATTTTAGCCTGTTGTCTTCGGCATCAAGATTGACTGCCCTCCGGAGTATAAATTTCATCTCGCATTCCATTTGCTCCATTTCCCTTTGAAGGACTGCAATGACATGTTTGATAAATAGGTAAACAGGGGCAGAAAAAAAGAAAAAAAAATCTTATGGCTTTCATATACCTTTACATCTCACGTGAATTTAACCAGTCAGCTCTGTTGTGATTGAAAGCTCAGATACGGAGTGATTTGTAGACAGGAACAAGCAGCCTCTGGATGTGTTTTGTTTCCTGTCAATTACTGTCAGAGCGCCAGCTGTGATTTATGTAAAGCGATTTCTGTGAATAACACCGGTGCTCGCAGTTAGCTGCTTGTTTGTGCTCCCCTAAGACGAGCTGAGTATTTAACACCTGCATTGGCATCACAGCTCCATGAATACGCCCATAACAAAGGTAAGGAGTGTGGGGAGCAGATAACAAGAAATATTGGTGTGCGCAATTATATGATGCAGAGGCAGAGCACGCAGGGTTCGGTTTTTGAAGGTTTTGAAGTTAAAAGGGCCTCCAGACATCCACCACAATGCCTGGCAGTTTTCTGCATCGTCTCTTTGTTCACTGACTTCTTTGAGCTTACGAGCACTGTTAGGAGGAAAGGAGAATGTGAGACGGAGATACAGAATTGCTTAACCTTCACAGAAGGCTTGATGCTCTTATGAAATTTACCTAAAATACTTTATAAATTCGAAAGTGAATGATTCGTTTAAATTTGCTTTCACCCAAAAAATTTTGTCCCTGTGGTCAGAAAAACTGGTTCCTGATTCAAGAGCTCACAGCAGTTTACAGTGAACAAAAGAGGCCTCCTTTGAAGAGCACGGGGCAGAAGTGTCTGGTGACATATAGTAAAACTGAAATAGCAGAAAAGTCAGAATACGGCTGTTTCCTGTAGATAAGATGTGAGGATCCTTTATATCATTGTAAAAAAGTTTTTTTTCAAGTTTACGTCCATGCTATAATCTCAGATGTTTCATTCATTCGCACTGAAATCAGCCATAATGACTGTGATGAATCATGACGATGCACAGTGATGTAACATACCCATCATATAGGTTAATTAATTCAGAACGATAATCTCTAAAGAGGTGGATACAGTCCCAGGAATGGTAGAGCTTGAGTTTCAGACCTTCAGTCTAAAAGAACTTATTGACTTGTATATTTGGCGATATGGTTCTGCTCTCAGTCCTCCCCAACTTCCTATGCTCATACATAGAAAAGATAGGGAGAGTAGTAGTAGCTTTCCTCAGTACAGAGAGCAACTGGCATCAATGACATGACACTGATAAAGTGAAAAATTAAGTTATTAGCTTGAAATAGATGAGCTGTTTTACCTGTGAAGTTATAAACTGTAGCAGACTGAATACACAGGTCCTTAAAAATTCAAGCCTTTACTTCTTCAGGGTTTGAAATTAAACTGTTTGGATTTCAAAGTGTTTTTGTTGTGTTTGCACAGCTGGCCAGCTGGTGTTTGAGGACTTCTTGAGGACACAGTACAGTGATGAGAACCTTCTTTTCTGGCTCGCCTGCGAAAAGTACAAGAAAATAACCAGAGTGACAGAAATGACCATTGCTGCCAAACGGATATACACTGAGTTTGTCCAAGTTGGTGCACCTAGACAGGTATGGCTTTTGTGAATTGAGGAGTATACAAAGTCAGACCTGTGTATCTACAAATCAACCTCGGTTGGTGGTAATTTGATTCACTTTTACTATAAAAATGTTCAAATAAAAGAAAGTCTTTCACTCTCTGTTATTCAGTCCTAGAAAGTTTATCTTTTACAGTTAAACACATGATGTTAAAACATATTCAGAAAGAAAGGGTGAAATAAAAGCTGTTTTCTGAACCCAGATAAACATTGACTGTGCGACCAGAGAAGAAATCACTAAAAATATCTCTCAGCCGGGGCCAAATTGCTTCGACAGGGCGCAGAAACTGATATATGGCCTGATGGAAAACGACTGTTACCCACGATTTCTGAAATCAGAAATCTACCAAGATCTCCTGGAGCAGGCTGAACAGCAATGAAAGCAAGATAAAGAAGAAGAAGGGAAAAAAACACAGCTGACACCTCTTTGAATGATTGATTTTGCACCTCAGAAGACTCTCCTTAGAAACTCAGTTAAACAAAAAGGCCTGCCTGTCAGGCGAAGCAGGAGTGAAAGGAGACACGGAGCTGTTGGTATGGGGACTGACAGGATCTAAAAGCCAAACATGATCTAAATAATGTATTAAGCTGCGTTTGAAGTCAATTTTTGTTTTGGATTGCTTGATGTTGCACAAAACGCCTGTAATTCCCCCCAAAAAAGAGAAAAAAAGATATCAAGCCTTGAAAGGTTGACATT
The DNA here is from genome assembly GCA_015108515.1 of Hemichromis elongatus. Taxonomy (NCBI): domain Eukaryota; kingdom Metazoa; phylum Chordata; class Actinopteri; order Cichliformes; family Cichlidae; genus Hemichromis; species Hemichromis elongatus. The sequence continues at coordinate 30,504 of VUQR01004925.1, forward strand.
TGTTTGGATGAACGTCAAGGGTAAATTGTTTGTCATTTGTAAGCGCGCCTCCTTTAAAAATTTATAATATGTTTCTGAAAAGTTAATTTTTCATTACACTGTCTTTTGGTATTCAGTCACACAAACTAATAAGATGTGAACAGTGTCAAGTTCTTAAGCAATACGATAAGATTTAATGTGTGATGTCATCTCTTTGGCCTGATGAAATTCTGTATCAGTATATTTGAAAAGTGTTTTTTATGACAGTAGAAAATGTACAAAAATGTCCTATTGTTGCAGCGGTGAATCACACAGGTTTAGATTTAGTTTAGTGTGGCATAACCTGCTGCGTCTGGAGAGAGTTTGTTTGCTGCACAGCTTGGAAACAAGCTGCCAATCATCTGATTACTGTACAATGTGATACCGCCAAACCATTGTACGCTCCCTGTCAAAATATTGACAGTAAATATCATGTTCAAAAACCACCGCATTGTTGTTTTTGTTGGATAAGTGCTGCAGCTGCCGTGGCTTATTAGCGGTTAAAAAATAGTTCTACGTACGAGCCTGTGTGTCTGCGAATGAGCGAGTGTGGCCTTCACTGTGGCCAAATGACGCGTCAAGCACCCCTTCTGTGTGAGCGTGCACAGAGCCTGAAGCACAAGGCCTGGCTTAACAGCAAAAAGTTGATGAGCACCATTGTGATACCCATTATGTCTGACTGGGATTTCTGGATTTGGGAAGCCAGCTAACAATTCAATTCAATTGAATTCAATTTTATTTATATAGCGCCAGATCACAACAACAGTCGCCTCAAGGCGCTTTATATAGTACAATAGTACATACAGGGAAAACCCAACAATCATATGACCCCCTATGAGCAAGCACTTTGGCGACAGTGGGAAGGAAAAACTCCCTTTTAACAGGAAGAAACCTCCGGCAGAACCAGGCTCAGGGAGGGGCGGCCATCTGCTGCGACGGTTGGGGGGAGAGAAGAAAGCATAATAACATAAATCTTGCTTTGTAATATCACGTTTTGAATAAGAATTTTGTGTAGCATTGTACACATTATAAAAGATGGACTTAGATTCCAGGCCTAAAAGGGTTAGATGGAAGGAAAATGCCTTAAACTTGCATTCCATTTAACTGCCAGTAGGGGGCAAACTCTTGAAGTCTGTAAGAAAGTAATTCTAAGCTACTTTGCTCTTTGACCTTAATGAATACTTTCCAGATGAGTTTATGGTTCCAGTCACTAATGTCAGATCATATTTAACAAAAAAACAGCCAAATTTCTAAAAGCCAGAGATGAGGATTAGTAATTGGCTAATGAGATTTCAGTCAGGCATGCCTCCTGCTTGTCACATCCAGTTTCAAGATGGTGAAGCTAAAAACACTCAACTTCGTATCTGAGATGTCTCAATATAAGAAAAAAAGTGCAGTTTCACCAGGATGTCTCAGTTTTTCTGATAAAGAAATGCTGCTGCGGTAAATGAAAGAAATCAGACAGTCTTTGGTCTTTTTGTAGAAAAGTGTAAGAGATATGTGTAAAAATGTCTGGAAAAGTCCTGGTAGCCCACTACAATGATTGTATTGAAAGGTTATGTTAATTAAAAAAATGTACTTTTTTATTAATTTATTCATTTGATTGCAGACAAATTGTAAAAAAAAAAAAATATATATATATATATAGTATATATATAAATATATATATATATATATATATTTATTTAATATT
>VUQR01004927.1:4008-26690 GCA_015108515.1 Hemichromis elongatus
ATCAAGGACTACTCTCACCCCAGTAATCATCTGTTTGAATTATTACCGTCAGGCCGACGGTATAGGTCACATAAAACCAGGACAAACAGATTCAGGGATAGCTTTTTTCCCAGAGCTATCACTGTTGTAAATAAACACAAAACAACCAAACCTGCTTAACTTACCATACTAATACGGTCACTGTACTATGCTGCTACTCATACGGTCATTATACTTATACTAATGCTGCTATTCGATTGTTCTATATTATTTATATTATTTATATTTTGTATGTATATTTATTACTGCATTTGCACCAAGGGAGTGGCACTCCAATTTCGTTGTACACTGTGCAATGACAATAAAGGCTATTCTATTCTATTCTCAGCCGGGGTTACAAGCGATCCAAGCAGGTACTAAAATGTGATGTAGTCAGACTGCATGCCACCAATTGGCTGGTCAGTAGCATCACTATATGAGTCATGAGAGCATACCACTCACCAAAATCAAAACTGACATTTTTGAAACCCAACACAGAGGGAAATGGCTACAGAAAAAAACGTTTTGTTCCCTGAGTGTGAAGAAAAGCCACAGACCGGGCAGCATCTTCACCTTGACGTCCTTGACGTCCACCTTTCTTGTTGTGTCTGTGTTGCTGTTGTTGTTGTTGTTTATGAATGTGTTAACCATGCCTCTGTTTCCAGGGGCAGGATCCTTTTGGGATTCCTGCTCTTTGTCCCTGCACACCTAGTGTTGATGAGCTTCATTATCTGATCCCACTGCCTCTACCTAAATGGAAAGAAGCTCTTCATTAAGTGCCTGATCGTTGATCCTCACCTTTAACGTCTGTCTGTGCAGGAAATCCTGCCATGTTTTGGGAGAGTTTGTTGTGAGAGCTGTTGTTTGTTGGTTTACTATTTTGCGGACCTAAGTTGGTGCAAAATTACGAGTGTTGTGCATTGTGACTGCTTGTAGATAAACTATTAAACCTATTTTAAAGGATCCACATTTGAGTGCACCTGCCTTATTCCCTTGACCAAATGATATGTTTTCTCCCTTGAGATGCTCTTCTATGCCACCTTCACTTGCGGTGTTCTTTTTCTGCCTTCAGTTTTGTATTTAATAACTGAAAGAATATTTTTTGGCTTACTCCTGGCTCTAACTCTTCAACAGATGTTTGTATAGCCCCTTGAATTCAAGCTGAAAGCATCCACTTAAATTACATGTTGAATGTATGATTTAAAATCCACTGTGGCAATTTGTGGAAGCAAACTTACATAAACTGTGTCTCTGCTCAACAAATGACTGGCCTAGCTGCACATTCCTTCCCTCAGTTTGTTACACCACCTTTAATCCTGTCTTTGATTCTTTGATCCTCTCTTTCTCCCTCCATTCCTTTCTACCTTCTAGCTCTCGTTTTCTTGTCCATCTTGCTTGTCTTTCACCCTTTGGCTTGGCAGAAGTTGATCACCAAGTCCTCTTTTCTTTGATTTGCAGACACCCACACATGAACACGCTCATACAAAGCATAATCTATCACATCCACTGACACAAATACACACAGAGTACACTTAGACACACAAACATGCACACTCGACAGCAGGTTACCCTGTGTCAGTGACTGTTCTCTGCTAAGAGGCTGTGGGCGATGTGATGATGTCGAGTTACTGTGGCGATTATCTGTTGCCTGGGCAACGCTTCACAACAACCAAATGTAGCGTACAAGCACAGATACACACACTAACACACACCTCTACTCAGGACTGGAGCGACATAGTCTCACTTACACAGACACACATCGAAGTCCAGACATAGGTGCTCTCAAATACACCTGTATTTACTCCAACATAATCGGCACCGGCCTGGTGGAGTTAACTTACTTTAACAGAGAATGTTTAAGTTGGAGGCGCCTATGAAATGTTATATCATATAGATTCCACCAAATTTAGATATGTAGAGAGGCAAAAGACAAAGGCAACAACATAGCAACTGAGATAAGATACAGAGCAGTTTATTATGTACATTTTATAGGTCTATAGATGTCAATACACTAGTATAAATGTGTGTATTTATGCTATATCTGCTGGAAGTATGCATAAATACCACTGCCGAGGTGAACAGGTTCAGTTTCTCATCAGCAAGATATAAACAGACAATAACAACTTCTGTTCTCTGAAACTGCAAAATATAGTTTTGGCATTGGATTCACCGACTCAGTGCCTTTCTAATGTCAGACACTCTTATTAGGGTTGAGTAGTTCAGGAGGGGTGGGTGGTCTGGGAATGGTGTGCAATGTAAATGTTAGGATTGATACTGATCCTTTGTGTGTCTCTGCCCTGGGTTTTTTTGTTTGTTTTTTGGGGGGGGGGATTTTTATTTTTTGCAAAGATAAGGTAACTGTGCAAAATGAGACTGTAAATCCCAGTAAACATGTCCGCAAGATTTTGTCTAATCGAGACAACCATAACACCACGATCCACACATTTTCCCCTATTTGTCTAGATCCAGTAATACCAGTGCATCATTACTGGCCAAGCACGTGAATTATTACACTTTTTCCAAGTTCAATTGGAGGACAACGGCGGTCATGTAATGAAATGTACAATTTCCTGCCGGTAATCACTGAATTGGAATATATAACACTTGTGTATGCAGAACTGCCCAGGCCTCTCTTTTTCCTTTGAATCTTGAGATCTATGTGATGTAGTGTCTCCAGATTAGCCTGTGAGCATCTGTTCTAGGGTCTCTTCTTGGTCTAAAATGTACCAAATAAGCCTGAACGACCTCAATTAGCTTCTTCTCTTGTACCAGCACCAGTTTTACCTTGACTGACCTCTTTACTTTATCTCAAAGAGTGAGCCTAAGATTCCTTCAGAGCATGCTCATTTCCACTGCTTGAATCTCTGATCTTTTTCTTTGAATCACGACTATATCTTGTGGCACATACACGAATGCAGAACACAAATTGACCAGTAAATAGACAGCTTCCCTTCCTTTAGCATACTTCTCACCACACACCAGACCAGCCTGCCTTCTGCTCCATTCTTCCCTGAAGGCAAAACCTGAAGGTACTTGAACCTCTTCACTTCAGGCGGAGATTGATCTCTAGCCTGGTGTAGGCAGTAAACTCTTTTAAGATTGAGAACCGGAGCTTCAAACTTTGATGTTCTAATTCTCATCCCAGCCACTTCACAATCAGCTCCCTGAGCTTGAAGTTATCATTCGTCAAAAAACAACAGGACTACACCTTCTATCAGACAGTAAAGATGTGATCTGAACAATGTAACAAATGATAAAGACCAGTTCATTGAGAGCAATATTTAAAGCTCGGAATGAGAACTGGTTACATTATTATCCTGAAAAACAACAGTAGGTTGAGTTTAGATTGTATGCAATTACCAGATTGATGTTCTTAGAAAAATAGCTAGCTCTTGTTGATAATGACGATGGCAATAATGCTTGTTTTGTAGCCATTCTGTTTCTTTTCTGAATCCACGAATCAATGAAACCCTTTTCCTCTGAGATATGTCCTATTTTCTGATGTTTTTTATGAATACCTGGTTATAATAGAAGCATTTTACCAATAAATAGGCCTGAACAGAGATGAACAGCTGAAAAAAATTGATTTTGACAAACAAAGAACAGTTAAGAGCAGAGATAGAAAGCATGGAATGACTTAAACAAAGAAATACAAGGAGTACAAAAACAGTATAAACAAAAAAAAGCGCATGAAAAAAAATTCAAATTGAACAAAGATTCTATGCAAATAATTTCACTTTTAGATGTGCTAATACTCTATAGTGTATATGAATACCCATTTGTGCTTACAAAGCCAGTCAGATTTGCATTAATTTGAATAATAAAGTCACACTAATTTGATAGCCACTGAAAAAAGGGGGCAAAGGAAAAGAGGAGAATAAAACAGCGAGAGAACTAAAACTAATAAGACAGCATTAGCAGAGAAGAGTCAAGTAAGTGGAACTGCAAAGTGTGACTCATCTACAGTTAGCAGGACCTAAAGCTCTCACACACACACACACACACACAAACCTATTAAACACTTGCGCTACAATCTGTCATCACTATCATCTCTTATTATCTATGTAGCTCACATGTTTTATGTAAACACCCAACTATAACAACTCTCACATTTTCAAGTCCAGCACTCGTTATTTTGCCTGGATTCATCTTCCTTTAATGCAGTTATGCAGAGATGCATCCTCACACACTCACACCAACACACCCACACATAGAAATCCTTACACTCTCCCTCCTGTCTTGACATTCACGCAGTGCTGCAGCTATACACCAGATAAAGGCTCCTTCCTGCAGTCTGTTCGCCCACCTACTGCATCGCGCACGCCACAGTACAGAGACAGAAAGCATCTTTTCAACCTTTCTAAGTGAGACACACTTGAGGGAGAGTGCCGTCTCCCCTGTGAATGCCCCCCTTTTAGAGCATGGACTTCCTGTCACATACATAGACAAAACTGTCTTGTGCAGGTGGTGGACTCGTCATTATGCTTCTGACCTTTCGAGACAGACATAAAAGAAAGAAAGCCATGTAATTTCAGCACACTTTTCTGCAAAAGGTCCAAAGTAAAAAAGAAAAGAAAATGCCAATCTTTTGAAAAGATTGGCTGAAAGACTTTAATTAATCAATGGAAACAACATGAACATATATATCATAAATATGTTGTTACAAAGCTGAATTTATGTGAACTGTACCATAGAAATATACTTTTCCTTGGGTATATTTATTAAATCATTTCTATGCATATCTTATGCAGGCCAGAGTTGGATACTGCACATTTATATTGTAAGCCATCACAATTCACAGTGTACCAATTTTGAAGACAGAGGTGGTGTCAACATGCTAAAAGAGGCACATTTACACCACATACTGTGAACGCACTGTGACCTTACACCTTTTTAGCAAGAAAACTAAAAAAACTATACAAGATGCAAATCAAAGTTGCTTCTAGTTTTGGCTGATTAGATGCCATTTTTGAAATTCAGTTTTATTTCATTTTTTTCCACTTGTCAAATTCGGGGAAGCTGGAGCCTATTGCAAGTGTCATAGGGCAAAAGTTCAGGTACAGCCTTCACAGGTCACCAGTTACAGGAGCTAACGCAGAGAGACACACAATCATTTACACTCAAATCCACATCTATGGCCAAATTGAAATCGCTAATTAACCCAAGTCCACTAACCCAACGCAGGTTGGGTTTTCGTTAGCACCATTTTAACGCGATTAACGCTGGCAGCCCTAGTTAAAACGTTTTCTGAGTCATTTATTTTTGTTGACTGTTAGTTACCTTTAGCTGTATTTAATTCTGAAATTAAAACTTTGACAGTATCCTAATCATGTTTTTTTTTTTTCCCTCTAATGTTGTGCAGTGTAACTGTCCTACTGGGAATGTGGTTACCAAATCAAATAAAGTATGAAGTGTAAAAAAAACATTATAAAAAAACAAGCAAAACTTTTTTGTAACCATTTATTTATTCTTTCTCACACACAAAGAGTGACCCATTAAAGATGGTATCAACACACAAAAAAAATCCAATTCAACAACAAACAATATAATTCAACGTTCGTATTCAGCCAAGGCTGCTGAACTCACGTGGTGCACAGCACTGCAGACAAGTCTGTGGAGCTTTTATTTAAGCTTTTTTATTTAAGCACTGTGTTTTTAGCTATCTAAATAAATTAAAATAACTTAACAAAAATGCACGATGGGTTATTTTATGATGCCATGAGCGCGGACGTTTCATTATCAACATTAGTGGACTGAAATCTTCTCAAGGATCTCAACTCAGATCCTTGTGTTGGTACATTTCCAAGTGTAGTTCTAGGTACTGTCCTTCTACTGGCTAAAAACTGGCTGATGGCCCCTCTGCTTCAACTACAGAAACAGGCTGCTGACCACTGAGGTGGAGCTGTGTTCAGTTGTTTCTGTAGTGCACTTAATGTAGTCTCACTTGTAGATGAGAGCATTAAAGTGCTTAAAAAGGCAAGTTTATACTTCTAAAAGTCATACGGCTTGTGTACTTTCATGGATTTGTAGCACTGTGCTGACTGGGATTATGGCTTTGCTCTGGCTGTGATTCTACAATACTAAGTTTCAAACTTTCCTCTCCCTGTCGTCCTCTCCTTTCCATCAGCCCCTTTTCCACTATTTGTTCTTCATCTGTTCCTTCAGCCTGGTCTTTAAGAGGCACTCCTTCCCTTTTTTTGATTCCATTAGCAACCCCAGCCTTGCCTTTACATCCCAGTCCAGTTGTTAGTGCTCTCAGTCTCTCACTAGCCTTGTTAAAGTAGATCTCCAGCTCTGCCACAGGACCCTTAGCAGAGAACAGGTGTTCCAAGTATGCCTGAGCGTACTGATCCGAGGTGATCAGATCCAGGTTAATTGAGGAGGGCCCTGCTGTAGATGGTGTATCAAGCCCAGAGACTTTCCTTCTTCTCCCTGTTAATTTAAGATAATTCAGCTAATGCAAATCCACTGACAAAAGAAATTTCACTACTTACTTAGTCAAAATCTACCTGTCTCAGCCTCTATAGTGGACAGAGGGATGGTCACACTCTTTCCTGTCTCTCTGTCGGTCACAGTGAGTCCCGTCATGGTGCCTTCCTCTGGCACCTCATTGCAGGGGTCAGATGTTGCAGGAAGACTCCCTCGACATTTTACAACACACACAGTATTAGACTTATAACGCCTGGAATGAGGAAATTGGAGAGTGATGGGTTTGCAGGAAGAATTTGGATGCAAGAAGAAAGGGCAGAAAATTTCAATCACCTCATCGCAGCAGGTGATGCATTTATCTCTGGGGCAACACCATCGGTCTAAACATCTTCCATAACATACACTTTAAAAAATCTTCATCATTAACTTATACAAAGAGCAGTTTATTTCCACAGCACTGCGAGGATGTTACAGTTTGGCTTTCATAGTTTATCCCTTTTCACTCATCTTATGTAAGGGTTTCAGGGATTGCCCCTCTGGTTTCAGATTTTCTTTTCTACTGTAAGCAGAACTTTTAGAGCTTGATTAGCGTTTTTGTGTTCCTGCTGTCATATTTAGAGCAAGCTGGAGAGGGTGTCTCATAGCAGATAAGCAGGCACTCAGCAGCTCTAGTATCCACTGTCAGGGCGCTTATTAGGGTTCTGCTACCACTGAAGTGTGGTGTGTTTGCTGTGTAACAATGCCTCAAATACTTTATGTCACATTCCTGTAAACAGAACTTGTCCACCAATTCGGCCACAGTGTCAATGATTCATGTAAATTTACGTGGTTGTTGTTGTTTCCTTTTTTAATCATCATTCCAAATATGTAAGTGTTCAAGTGATTGTTACACAGCAAGGAGGAAAAAAAGAGAAATTTCTAAAGTCAAAATGTTTAGATGACACAGTCATCAGATGTATTTTCTGAACTATGCTGTGTTCAAAAGTGCAGTTTTAAAGTGTCTAAAAAAGACACAAAATCATCACAATTAGCAGTACTGGCTGGAAAGCTGATGTTGTCAGAGCAGTAAAAGTCTCCTCTCTGTCTGATTGGTACAATGGAGCATTTAGTGTTTTACCTGTAAGCAGGTAGGATCTGTGTGAGATCTTCTTTGTATTGCTGCAGTGCTGCCCTTGCAGACAGGGGCTCAGCCTTGCCCTCAAGGCGAGCCAGGTGAATCAACATTTGGGTGTGAAAGGACGCTCCGCTGGCCCAGTGTCTCAAAGACCTGAAGGAACAAAAAAAAGAAAAGAAAAAAAGAAATCCACCAATTGTGAGTCCTACACTCTGTTTTACTGCATTTGACTGGATAGTTCTTGGTAGTGTATTTCCTTGTTTTAGTCTATTCTATGTAGTTATTTAGCCTGTGCAGTAATTTTCTTTACTCATTCATCCTCTGCTCTACTGTATTCTCTCACCTGGAGTCGCAATCTCCCCCCAGCAGACACGTCTTCAGCTGGGTGAGGGTGAGACTGAGCTGGGCCTCAAGTCTGACAGCGTCCTGAATCAGCCTGCTTTTATCATTCAAGCTGATCCTACAGCGCTTCAGGTACTCCTCCATCACCTCCTGAAGCTCCCAGACTCTCTGCTGCAGGAACAAATTCAAAGATGCATACCTCAGTACTTTAGAATCAATTCATTTGGGGTTGACAGTTATCCTAAAAATCCAATGTCTCTTCGTGGCATCCTGCAGCTTTTTACAGTTATTGTTATCACACTTAACACATAGTATTTGTAGGACCATGCACACAGCTGGCTAAAATGTACTGTTGTAAACCAAACTATTTAACCCAGCTGAACAGGTAACAGTTAAAACATTAAACATTCCCAGTAGATGGAGTCTTTATTCGACATTTGGATTTAGTTACATGGTGAAATGACATAATATTTTTGTAATATATAGCCATAAACATCCAGTGACCTTATGGTGCATTTATTCTTGGTCAAGAAAGGTCAGTCCAAGTATGTAAAAACTGTTGAATTACAGAGTAAATGGATACGTGTAAACTAGCATAACTTCAGTTCAGAAACTGTTCCCAGAGCCAAGACTTGAAGACTACTGTTAAACACAGTGGAAATACACAGAGAAAAGATATCATCATATATTTTTTGTATTTTGCGTCTTATTTTCTGTTATAATTCCTTCACCTTTTCCTTTAAGGCTTTACCTGGCATGACGATGATCCCGCTGACTTCCCTTTAACACCCGACTGTTTTGCTGATGTATATGCCATATCCATAACCACAGAAACCACTAATCCCACCAAGCCCGCCAAGCGTGGCTCATCTGAGAAAGTTGACAATCGACTAATCAGGTCCCTCAGGTAGGTGGGCGCTTTGTTCCCAATGTCGTTCTGCAACTGGTTGAAAAGAACATAAACTTTTATAGCCTGCTGAGTGGTAACAGAAATCCGGCTCACTGTTTTATATTATCTGCATCAATAAAATTAACAGCTGTGAACAGCACCTTCTCATCGTGGTATTGGTCTGTGTAGGCTATTTTATTCATTTGTAAATTCTTTACGGCACCAGTAGGACTCCTTTTCCATTTTAATCGCAGGTATCAATGCAACAGCATCCTCCTGCTCCTCTTGCTAATGTGCATCTGGGCCTTATGACTGAGTGGCTTTAAAGGTGATCAATGAGCACTTTCATACATAGCATTTAACATTGTGTTTTATGTTCTCTCTCTGTGCTATCTCAGTTTTTGCTTCTATGAACATCCCTTTCTCTTAAATCTTATTAACCTGCTGCAGCTGTTCCTGGAGGCGGTCCTGGGAGACAGTGCTGTCATCATGACTGGCTAGGAGGAGAGGATGGACGACTCCCAGGTCAGGTACTGCACCACCTTCTAGCATGGCATCGTAGAGGAGAGAGCCAATAGCATCCTTCACTTGAGAAATTTCTTCTTCTGTTGAGAACAGCTGTCCCATGCTGTATTTTTCTCTTTCTTTTTTTGTTTTTTGCTTTGGTGTATTTACATTAACAAACCAACAAATATCCCTATTTTATGACAGCATCTGTGGAAGAAAAAAGGAAGGTGGAAAACAAAATATTCTGAAATTAAGGGGTTTTCCACACCTTGCTTATAGCTGTACAGTCTATAAAATACAACACACAAACAATAAAGGTATCTGATTCATGAGCTGTCACAGAATTCGCAAATTTCCTCCAAATATCACCGTAATGTTTCCCACTAACATTCAACGATGTTTCAGTCACATCTGAGCTCTCTGTTATTGCCGTGACTTGTGTTTTGGGCAGCCGAGCCGTCTACTTCCTCTCTGCTGCAGTCGACTTTCACCAAGACAACACAGCTGCACAATATTGCTCAGCAGTAAACCTAGAGCTCCCCCTGAGGGCAGTTACGTGCAAGTGCAAGCTGCATAGCTCTTGAATAGCAGTGAGTGTTCTCAATATGAGAAGGTTGTTGTTTCCTGTCAGCATTTGTTATATGGAGAACCAAGGCCTTTGAGATTAGATTACTTTTTTTAAATGGTATTTTAAATTGCAGGCATCATAGTGAAGTTAAATGAAGGACCTCATGAAATAAGCTGGAGGACTTTGGGGATGAAAGTAATAGCTACTCTTTGTGGCATTGTTAAACATTGAAAAAATAGGCCAAGGTCTTTCATCTTTTTTTATTTAGCTAAATGGAACGGTGGCCTTGGTAGTGGTGTGATGCTGACTTTTTTTTTTTTTTTTTACTTGATGAAATATGGGGCGAGGGGATTTGGGATTTTATGTAGTGGGAGCAATATACTCTGTTAACTGGGACAAGGGCTTGTGTGCTGTCAGGTCAGAGTTTTGTGTATACAGCTAAATTAATTGTCCCCCATGGTATTGCAGACCTTAGATCAGGTCAGTGTCTATATGTTGATCAACTCACAGTTAGTGTGTTAGGTTGTATTGTGTTAGTCTGGACACGCAGCATATGCCATTTTATATACCAACTTTATATGCAGTGGCAGGCAGACACGCCTGACAGCCTCTATTGAGCTTTGTAATTCAGTGTCACAAAATAGCAGACGGTGGAAAGAGTTCAAGGTCAATGTTTTTTTTTTAAAAAGTTAAAAGTTAAAAACACAGTAGGAAGTACTGCTGCTTATGGAAATGTGGTGCAATTAGCAATAAAAATATAGTTCACAGAACACTTCACACATTTTCTTTTTTTACTGACAATGTTGGAAATTCAAATTTTTATTGCTGAGGTCATTGCTGAGTATCGGCCCAGTGCTTGGTGACTATTTAAGTATATCAGCTTTCAAGTATGATACTTTAAAGTTGCTCTAATCATTCATTTTTGTGTTACAATGTTATCTGTATAACAGATAATTAAATGTTTTACATATGTTTTTATGTTTTGCTTGAGTCTCACCAACCCTAATCAGCCTTGTTTAAAGCTGCAGATGGTGTTGTTGTTTTTAACAGAAATTCTCTGATGAACTCACTGTACACTACCTGCCCAGCACAACACAGAAAACAGACCACATTAGTAAATGGGTGGTGAACATTCGGCAGCTGGACAAATAAAGAATTCCCTCAGGAACTGATGGAGAACATTGCCTTTACACACAGACAGCACAATAAACCACACAAGCAGAAAAAAAAGAATAATTTTTCAGCATCCGCAAGTCTGCTGTCCATCGTTGTGCTCTTCTCCTTCTAGCTGACAGTTTGTTGCGGTGTTTGCTAGCTGAGCTCTGCTGCTGGAAGCGTGCGTCTCCATCTTGGTCTCTCTCCCTCACGGATGCTTGGCACACTTGCAGTCCTCTTAGAGCAGTAATTATTTATCTGCATCATAAGCAGACACGCATCAGCACTTAAAACAGGCAAGAATGCACACATACATGACACATATAAGTAATGAAATTTTCATGGTCTCTACATTTTTAACACTCTCCTCTTAAAGATCAGACTTCCTCCTGAGAGAGAGGTTAAAAGGAAAGAAAGCAGAGGGAATAAAAAGACTGTGTGGAGAGAGGGAAAAAAAGCAGAAAATAAAAGATAAAGCAAAGGTGGTGCTTATAAAAGACAGGAGTTGGAGGAGCATGACAGATGGACTCCACCTACCTTAATTAAACACACACACACACAACCGTGCCTGAATAGTCTGGCTTTTTAAATGACAGCCCTCTTGAAATTATGCTGAATATTAATGCTGAATGTGTAATTTTATGAGATAATACCACTTGAAACTCAAATTTATTCTTTAATTAGAAAACTGATCATTCAATCTGTGACATTTAAGTCTGTGCGAGTGTGATTATAAGTCTCCTAATATTATTATGTGTGTGTGAAGAACAGGTGTATATTAGAAAATGTGCCTAAGCGAAGCTCCTGGATGTCTTTTCCTATGTCATCGTTTTAGAAATCCACTCGTGTGGGAGTGGATTTGTGGTTTAGAGCGCAACCTTTTATGGTGCATAATTGATCATTGTGTGACTGTGCTTCATTCTGTGTCATTAGCAGCCACATAATGGCTGACATTTACGCACTGCGCACTAACTTTTCTGGAAATCTTTTATTCCCCTTATTTTGTTTTACCAAACTTTCAGCCACAATTGTTTGACCATACCCAGCAGATGAAGTTGCACATTTCATATGGAGTCCATTTTTATTCATTCATGCCAGCTGATTAATTCTCTTTGGTCCCATATGATGGTAGTGACCAGGTATGTTGGATGGTTTGCTACCATGGCACCAAGAAAACTACACAAGGTTGACCTGTAGGGGGCAGAATTGAAGATTGGATTGCTCGGGATAAGGTGGGACAAGAAGGCAGATGATCCGCTGTGGCGGCCTCTACAGAGAGTAGCTGAAACAAGAAGAAGCCTTGTGAGAAGAGAATGAAAAAACGTAAAGGGGGAAAACGCTGGCGCTCGGTCTTTCATTATTTATTAAGTTAAAGGACACATAATATGTTTAGTGCGCTGCAGATGACAGCATGTATCACCATAGAGACATCCTCTGATCATATTTCTGTCCCTGGAAATTTAACACAGTAATTATGCGCTTATTTGCAATTGTAGCTGCACTTTTTATTATTCTCCTCCTATAATGTGTTGTGTTCAAGAATCCATTAATAAGGTCGGCATTATAGAGCTGTAATAAAAAGCTTTCATTTAGTATGGCATATCTAAGCACATGGGATTCATGCGTGCATCATTTTCCCATTTCCTTCTACCATTTTCACCGTCTCCCATTTTCTGCCCCCTTTTCTTCTTTTATCCGCCCCCCCTCGCTCTTCATCACTCTTTCCTTCCTCCCATCATTTATGGAGTGTGGAGGAGAATAAAAACAAGTTTAATGTACAGTAATACATCATGCTTTGACTGGTGTAGCAGGCTGCATCCATATTGTGAAGCTGTTATATTCACTTAGCAGCCGCGAGGCTAATTATTGCAAATGACAGCTGTTGAAAAGAGTATTAATGTCTCCTTTCTACATGGCTACGTCCGCTAGTTTGGGCTGATTTAAGTAGGCACATGCTAAGCTTTAAAGAGAAGGAGTGCAGTAAAGAAAAGGGGAGAGGGTGTCTTGTTAAGCCCAGTAAATCCATCTTGAACTTTAAGTAAAGGTGTCATTGAGCGAAGGTGCTCTAATCTCCATCATGCAGTCCACAAAAGTTTAGATCTAAAGCACTTTGATGTGCTTTAGATCTGAACGGGGTTTCTGAATATGCTAACAACTTCACCTACGATGTGTTCACTATTTATGACAGTAATGGTGCAGAAAGATTATTAAGAAAAAAAAACCCCCACTCATATCATTTTTCCAAAGATATTTTGGGCCCAATCATTACTGGAGTGGCTTTATCAACAGAAACTGCAAATATTTATTTCCCAAATCTTTCTATGTATGTGATAGAATGTTGTTTAATATGCATACAAGAAAAAAGAAACTGTAGGCAAATCACATTTAATTAATTCACTGCTGCCTTAATTAATGTTACATCAATCAAAAGTTATGCCCTTCCTCACTGTTTTTATACAAACACATTTACTCACCATAATTTGACACTTTGTCATGAGCATGCATCACACCGTGATAGGTTACACCAGCTTGCCAACATTTGAGGGGTTTACAGCACAAGTCAACGGGCACAGCACTGTTCATCCAATAAAGTAAAGGGATTAAATATGCCGGGGTCATTAAAATGTCACAGGGAAAAAAAGGAAGATTAAAAAGACAATGTCGCAAGGCACGCAGAGAAACACAGATAAGAAAGGGATTTCGAGTAAGTGTCGAAACATTTGGAAAGAGGCTCCCTCTGTATTTTCTAGATAAGAAAAATAGAGACAATTGAATGGAACCACTTACTTCTGCTGCAGGATTTTATCAGTTTTCCTCTCAACTCTCAATGGACACCTGCACACAGCCGCCTCCAGGTAATGCACTGCAGCAGAGGTGCGTGTAAGTAATGTGAATGCCCAAATTCATGTGGAAGAAATGTAAAATTGAAAGTGTATGGACACCAGAAAACTATTTATGCTCAAAACGCTGACTATGCATTTTGAGTCCATCTAAATTTTCCATGTGATTTGTTGCATAAGTACAATGTAAAATACTGCACCTTTGAAAACACTGAAGGACACCTTAGAAAAAAAATTCAATTAAAAAAAATGAAATTCTGGATAATAACAGCTGGAAGAAACAAAAAATCCGAGGAAACAACAGGCAAAAAGCAAGAAAGAGGAACTAGATCCACAGGCTAGCAGGGACGTAACAGTATGAGACAACAACACCCTGGTTCGCATACCTGCATTAGTTTACTCATAATGTTGAAATTGTGGGGGGGGAAGCTGATCAGCAAATCTAATTTCACTTCTAAAGTTTATTTTTCCCTTCAACAACTATCCACAGGATGATGTCTTTAGATGACTCATCATTTAAAATTCTTCAGTGCGTACAGTTATGCAGAGTCAGACATGGAAAGGCAGCTCTTTGTGACAGGTGGGCACTGCCATGCATGGGTGCAGCTGCCAGCTGTCCTCTTAGGCTTCACCTCTGCTAAACCTGTGTCTCTGAACTGGACCTCGTCAGTGTTTGTGGTCTCGTAAGCTCTCCTGTGATATTTATTTTGCACACTTGGATTGTTACAATGAATGATTAATATGATATTGTGCTTTCTCGACTCCTAGGAGGGTTTCTCCAAGAAGGGGAGGGCAGTGAGGCACAGCCCCCCCCACCGGCCACGAGGCCCCCGCTTCTTAGGGAAACCCTCTGCAGAGGAGGTGAGAGAGCCAGGGACTTGTGAGTTGTGTATGTCCACTCAGGCAACATTCATACCGTCTCTGTAGGTATTTTCTGTCAGAAGGAGGGGGCACAGAGGGGCACCCTGAGGCAGAAAGCGGTACCTCAGTGCCTCACTCCTTCTAAGATTGTAAAAAAAAACCCAGCCTTTATCTTTTTTTCATATTATGTTCAACTCAGTTGTTATCCAATTTCAAAACTATAAAATATGAAAAAGTCTATTTTTAGTTTACTTTGCTTCATATTTTGCTTTGTATAACGTTAGTGTTTGTGAAAGTCCCCCAAAAATGTCTTTACTAACATTCTTCTAACTCATGTATAATTCAGACCTGTGGATAACTTTACAAGCCATTTTAAATTTTAACCAGCTGAGGTGTTCAAAATAGATAACCAAACCGGTGATAGTCACAGTGTAATGCGGGCACAATATTTTACACAAAATGAGCAAATGTACCTTTGTTTCCGCAGCTGAGACAGCTGGGCTGCTGATTTAAAAGCAGGGAGCAAAAGACACCGAGCAGCATATCAGTCAGAATAAAAACAATGCCATAAATTTAATGAATAAATTCTTCATGCGCGTACACGTACAGACCACATGTGCATACTGTTGTGCACATAAACTCACAGATGTATATGACAACTCGAGTTTGTGGCGTTAAATTTGTATTCTTAAAAATGTAATACTGTGCATATGACTTTACCCCTGTGCAACAGAGACCCCTGCTGGTGGTCAAATGACCTGCATCAATTAATGATATGGTTCCGTTTCCGGTGTAAACAAACAAGCCAATATGGCGTCTTTCTTAGTCAAACACGACTTGGGAGACTTTTACTAGTAGAGAGCGTCGCTTGTTGAGATTTGGCACATTTTTTAACATGGATGAACCGGGAAGTGGTGGGAGTGTGGTTCGTTACTACTGCACGGCCGGTAACGGGATGGAGGCTTTTTTAATCAACGAGGTGAAAACGAAGCTGGCGGCTGAAGATGTGAGTGTTAGCTACATGCTAAAAAAACAAACCCGGGGTCTTTATCATGTTGATTTAAAAGCCTTTTGTAGACAAAAATACGGCAGCTCGCCGAGTGGGAAAAAGGGGGGGGGGGGTCATAACTAACATCTAATGTTAAAAGTACAAAATCTTTTTTATTTATGTTATAGAAAATATTCAAATCAAACTGATCACAACTGTCAACATTATGTGAGCTAGCTGTTGTCTCAGTTTATAGAGAAACTGTTGGCCATCAACGGGAATGGTTATCAGTGTCTGATCACTACGACCGAGCCAAAGCGACCCTCTTCTGAATGTTAATCTACTATAATACAGGATTAAAAACTCTTTAAACTTTTGTCTAATATTTAAGCACTGTTTTAAGCACTTTATTTACTATATACATGCTCAACAAGTTTATATCTGTGAACTTTAAAGCCAGAGCGTATTTTATTTAACTTTTTGATGAAAGAGCCCTTAAATCTGAGTGTGGATTTTTGCATTTAGGTGTGTCAAATTTCAGGTAAAGTGTTGTTCAGCTCTTCTGCAAAGATCAACAGAGTTAGTAACCTGAAGGGTGCAGAGAGACTCTTTCTTCTGCTGAAACAAGACTCGCCGTTGAGTCTGTCTGCTCACACCAGCACAGGTAGTAGCCTCAAACTAATGCCAAGAACCTATGCAAACATGTAACATGAAAACATAAGCAATACCATTCAGTGTTTATGTATCACTTCTGAACAGACTTCTGTATTGCATTCTTTGTAACATTTATAGCAAAGGCAGCCTCTGTGCTACAGTCCAGACTGTTGGGTGACAAGAATCAGTGGACCAGTGCTGTAATGACATGGAGTCAACTGCAGGGGGAGCTGACAGGCAGCAAAAACACCGTCAAAACATCAAGCCCTGCCCTGGGAGTGACAAGAAAGAGGGAGGATGAGATGAGAGGGAGTGACGAACAGAGCGGAGGGGGGGAGAAGAGCCTTGTAGAGTTTCGAACAAGTACAGGAGGGGAGAGGAAGGAGGAGATTGGCAGACAGAGAAGTGGTGGACAAAATGGAGAAACCACAATGGCACAGAAGAGAAAGAGGGATGATGAGGAGGACAAGGAGAGGAAGGTGACAGCTAGGGACGCAGGTATTGAGAAGACTGTAGAAAAGGGGAAGGCATGTGAGGAAGAAAGGACGAGAGAGGAAGAAGCAGAGGAGATGTTAGCGGAGTTTAGCGACTGTAGAAAAAATGGTACAAATGGAGCAGACGTCAGTGGGGGAGGATCCGTTTATGACCACACAACATCCAGGCTGGAGCACCGTGGAGCAAGTAGCAGCAGGAAGATGGATGACATAGCAAAGGATTTCACTCAGGAAAGTCAGGACAATGGTAATGGAATGGCAACATGTTATTTTTATGACAGCTTATACATCAGGGACTTCTGAGGTTAAAGTCTTCATATAATTATGTCTCCTTATGTTTATCCCCATGTGAAGTAAAGACCACTGGAGAAAAAAATAAAACATTGCTGACAACCTGCGACGATAAACCAGAGCTGCTTTCCTGTATCCCGGTCTCCTTTAGGATCAGCTGCAAATGTTCTGGATCTCTGTCGCGATGCTTGGGCGCACAGGTAAGAGATGTTTAAGTCTGTGTCTCTGCTTCTTTATACGGGTGTTTAACAGAAAAGAAGTGCAGGAGCAACATGGTAGCTCAGTGGTAAGCATTAACTGCACCTGGGTTTAAAGTAGGTATGAGTCTTTGGTGTAAAGTCTCAGAGTTCTCACAGTGCTTTGAGCGGGTTTCTCCAAGAGCTCTAGTTTCTCCCACCACTGAAAAACATGACAGGTTACTGCTGCCACAACACTCACCACAACCTATGTAAGGACAGGCTATCTCAATACAGAGGTGCAGAGATATGAATCATTTCTCCTAATGGTTTATCAGTTTAACTTACACAACCAAGGGGTGCTGCTGGCAATAACTGTTAAAAAAAGACATGTGCTTTTAATCTCTCTATACTACTGAGTGCAATCACTGGCATCCACATAGAAACAGGCATTCATATTCAGTGACTATGTTCAGAAAAACTTTGTACTTGTGTGAAACAGGAGGTGAGCAGAGTGATTGGAGCAGGTCTGAGCAGACTGCTGGGCTGGAAGGCTGACCTGAAGAATCCACAGTTGGAGGTAATCAGTTTTGTTTGAAAAACAATCTGTTGGATTGCACTGATTAAAAGTTCAGTTAAGTTTTGTCTTTCAATAGAGGTTTTTGCAATATAAATAGTCCGTCTGTAGTTGCTTTGCTGAGAATCTTGCCTTTCTTTTCTGGCACTTTAGCTGTAATATTATCTGTTGTTATTTTTCTGTAGATAAATATCCATTTGAGTGATGACTACTGCCTGCTCGGGATTCCACTGACCAGGTTATTGACCAGGACGTTTTATATTTAACACAGTAATATACATCTAAGGCTAAGTACAGCAACAGACCTCTCATACATCATGCAGTGCTTTTATTCTTAATGCTTCTAAATTTGCTTTGTTTGTTACAAGTTTAGCTTACTGCTTTATGTCTGGAACTGTTTTGATAAGAAGTAATAAGTTGAGTCTTCTTTCCTTCAGGCTGCCTCTTGCTAACCGGAGCTATATCAAAATCACAGGACTAAGGTCTACAACAGCCTGGGCCATGGCCTCATTGGCTCATATACAGGTGCATATACTATTATACTAACACACAACCATGACAGTGTTGTAGTCTTATGTGCCATCATTTTTTTATGTAAAATGATGGCAGTCCCACTCCGGCTCAGGGATGGGTTGCTGGTACAGGTAGAGGAGTTTGCATAGGGGAGCGGGAGATTGACAGATGGATTGGAGGTACATCTGCAGTAATGTAGGCTCTGTACCTGGGTAGCTACTGACACAATGAGAATGAAGATACAAGTGGTGGAAATGAGTGTCTGTGCTCTCCCTTTGAGATAGGGTGGCGGTTTCCACCCTTTGGGAGGTACAGCTGCTCGGAATTTGACTAGGATGCCTCCTGGGCAAGGTATTCCAGGCATGTTCTGCCGGGAGGAGGCCCCGGGGTAGACCCAGGACACACTGGAGAGATTACATCTCTTAGCTGGCCTGGGAATGCCTCAGTATTCCCCCAAATGAGCTAGAGGAGGCGGCTAGGGAGAAAGAGGTCAAGACCCCCATGACCCAGCTCCGGATAAGCAGTAGAAAACGGATGGATAGTTTAGCTTGTTTTGTCCCTTTGGAGCCAGGAACATTTTTGATATTTACTTCATTATATTTGCTCAAGTACCGTTTAAAATGCATTTATTTTATTTGTTAAAATTCTTTTTAAACATTAGACTTTTTAGTTTGACTGTATGAGTTGCTCATAAAAGGAAAAATTATACTTTGTAACATTTATACTTGACTACTTTTAGTGTTATAGTTTTTTATTTATGCAGGTGACTCATCTCTGTTGTTAGATTGCAGACGAGCCACTAAGAACCCGCTGAAGCAACACATATCTGTCGTGTTGTGCTAATGAGTTTAATATGAAATGCACCAACTACATTGTGTGAATAGAGCTGCCTTGAGCAGACACTGTGTGATAAAATTTCATCTCATTGTCTCTTGATGAGCCCAAGGGAATCAGGAAATATGTCCAATCAAACAGAGTAGTAACTTTAAAAAAGTTACTTTCTACTCGAGTCAGGTTTTTCTGTTGGTGAGCTAACTGAAGTTTGTTTGTGGTGTTTATCAGTAACAGGCACAGTGTTCATTAACAAAGATTACTGTAAATATAGTAGAGTTAAACAGAGTATTTTCATTCATAGTCATTGGCCAGATATTAAAAGCAGCCTAAAACCAAGATGGTTGACAATCTCAGCACGACAAAGACAGAAAGGAATGAAAGTCAGACATTACAAAGAGAACCAAGATAGCAACAGGAAGATACAGTCAAGTCGATGCTGGCAAAGCTGATTGACTTATCACTCAACCCTTTTTTTTTTTTTACCGATGTTTAGTATTGTATACAGTCTGCTCTGTGATACAGATGGGCATAGAGTACCCCTGTTGCCCAGCCTTTGCAGAAGTTGTTGCATTAGCAGCTTTTACTGTAGCATGTGTTTTTACAAAGTGAAAGTACTTCAGCTAGCCTACCCCCCATCTGAGCCTCTTAAAGAGGCCTCTATGCAAAAAGGTTTTAGTGTGATGTTAGTTGTCTGTGACTTGGCATTCAGTTTGGTAAGCCAGTCACAGTCATGCTTTATGTGGTTAACCAGCTGTATGCGCTGTATGCTGTGTTCCGTTTTCCAGCCAGGCTTCCGTGTGTTTGACCCAATGTGTGGGGTGGGGACCATCTTAATAGAAGCTGCACAGGAGTATAAGGTCAGAAAAGATGATTTTTAAAGTGTAGAAATGTTTAGAAAAGTTTGTTTATAAGGTTTAAAAATGTGATCACTCCCTGTTCCTGGGATCTTCAGGACGCCTGTTTCCTGGGTGTGGATATTGATGAAGCACAGCTGCAGAAGGCCAGTGAGAACATAGCATTTGCTGGGTTGGAAAACAGAATAAACCTGCTGAAAGCGTCGTCTCTGGGTAGGTCGCCTGCACAAAATAATCAATAGAGTAACCTAAATATTAAATAGACGTCTTACTTAATTGCATTAAACGAATGTTCACGTTTAGAAAGACAGAAAGATGTTACTTTTTAAATGGCACCAGTTGTAAATCCAGTGCAATGCAAGTGGATTTAAGGGAGCACGACAGATGGCCCATGTGTGCATGAATGAATCTTGTCATGAGGAAAATTAGCCAGACGTGTGACAATACAGATACACATAAAAAACATTATTATGTACACATTTCTTTGAATGTCTCATATGAGACGTCCAGTTTTACCAAAAATGACTGGTTTTATTTCTTCACAGTAACATTACATGTATGAGGTTAATCTTTATGGTATCTTAGAGTACATTTCTTTTTTAATAGAGGGATTATATCTGCCATAAGACTGACCACCATAAAATAGCTCAAATTTAAAATGGATTTAATTATAAATTAAAGAATTATAAATTCAATTTTTAAGAATATTAAAAATTAATGTATTTGAGAGGTTGAATACTGAATCTTAGCTCCTGATTGTGCTTACTCTATATTGTATGTAACACCGTTTTTAAACTCTTCATTTTCACTGTGGATGCATGGCTGCATTTTTTGGATAGGACTCGGCGAGTGGGAGGTTAGTGTGAAGCCTGTTGTCGTATATTAAATTACCTCTAGGCTTGTTTGTCCTCCTCTGTGTGTGCAGTACTGCCTGTGCCCAGTGCCACTGTAGACGCTGTGATCTGTGACCTGCCGTTTGGCAGGAAGTTTGGCTCCAGAATAGACATGGCTGCCAACTTGCCACTCATCCTGACAGAGATGGAGAGGTTTGTTCCTATGTTTGTCGGTCTCAATTGTTTCTTTTAGAATTGTTTGGCGAAACAGAAAACATTACTTGGTTTCTCTGTGAATGTGTGCACTGTGGATTTTTAGCTTGGGAGTCACTTTGCACATCAGTACACATCCTAAGCTGTCTTATTGTTCAGTTTTTTAGTTTCTTTGTTTGTTTGTTTTTTAATAGGAAAAAGTGAATTAATGCATAGATAGAAATGTTTAGCCATTAGAAGCAGATGCAACTATTCTAACAACTGTTTTTGTCTAGAGTTCTCCGTCCCGGTGGTATCCTGGTGCTCCTCCTGAGTCCTCAGTTGTCCTGTATACTCAAAAAACTTCTAATACAATACGATACCGGACCAACATCTAACCCTGAAACAAAGCCTCAGACTGGGATGCAAAACTGCCCATCTTCTTCCAGATCTCCTTCTAAGAAGCAGACTTTCCAAATCCACTCTGGGGTCAAATCCACACCCAGCCAAGAAACCGAGCCTCGACACAGTCTGCCTTTAACTGTGTCCTCATTGAGGCATCAAGCAACTTTCAGAGTCAGCTTAGGAGCAATAGATGGACTCATTCATAAATATGTCAAAACAGACTGTTGTGTTTTCGGGGATGTTATGTATTAAGGGAGTTGGTTTGATTTTCTTTCTTGCCAACCTGTAAAAAAGAAAATGGCCATGTTGAAATACCACACTGTGCTTTACCGGCTCTGTAACATGTTTTGCTTTGCTTACAATTTTTTAATTGTAAATGAGATTTCCATGTATTTAAAATGTGTTTTTGGAAGCAGCTGAAAAATAATTTTTGAACCAGTAAAGAAGTTTTGATTTTCCACTCGTCCAGCAGTGCTTAAATTCTAATTTCTAAAACCCTGCCTGTGGCACTCAATCCCAAGCTCACACATTATGATTATGATTGTTTTTAAAAAGAAGCTCACAAATGAAGCTCAAATTTTTCATAAAATTGTCAGAAACTGCCTTTTTTTGCATTATTTTTTAATCAAACTGTGATAAATTATGCTTTTTCTTTTTGACACTTTCCAGGTTAATAACAGTGACCAGCGGTCCCCCTCTTTTTGTTTTGCTAATGAAGAACCATGCAATGGTGTCTGTGACTATTTTTTAAATAGCTCTATGTTAGAAAATAATTTACTTTTTTTAATCAATTATGTTTTTAACTGTTTCATTATTTGCTGACACTACTAGAAAATGTGAAATATCCCCCAAACGGTAACAGGAAAAGATGGGATTGTTTTTCCTGCTTCACAGACCCCCTCACTGAATCATAAAGTTGCCATCTGCCACTGTTCAGCCCTGCTTAGCCCAGTTTTACATTAAGGGAGTCAAATAAGGCAGCCATAGAGCTTAGTGTTTTTAATTCATTTCCTTTCCCCTACAGCTTCCTGTGCAAATCCAAAAATCTGACTTTTTTTCATTATATAGTGAAATCAGTGTAGGTTTGAATTATAATTTGTATTTTTCCGCTTTTTTTTTTATATGTATCCATACAAGCAACTGGTTAT
>VUQR01004929.1:9436-42703 GCA_015108515.1 Hemichromis elongatus
TGTTGACACAGCAAAAATCGGTCATCCTATTGATCCTCTATGTTTAGCTCCACTGCCACAAAAGCACATAAAGGCTTTGCCGTCCCACAGGACTCCTCTTTACTGCTTTATCAGTGAATCCCCAGCAGGACGGCCTTGGTAGGCTATCATGCTTATAATATTGCTTCAGCTCTTCTATTTCTACTGAGCGTCTTTGCATTCTATTAAGCTTTTGCTTTTTTAATTTTTTCTATTTTTTTTGTACGTGGATCCTTTTGAGATATTTAGTTTTACTCTATTGTATTGCTATTCTGCTGTATTGAGCATAGTATTGTGTAGAGTATTGTTTTTACTTCTGCTGCAGAGATCCATCAATGTGTAAACCAAATAAAATGCAGTCATCCCTCTGATACCCCAAGTCACATTCAAATGCCTTTATTATTGTAGCGTCTTTAAATTACAGTACAACGTGCCTTGAGGAAAGGCTCGTTTTGATTTGCTGCTATATAAATGAAACTGATCACTTCATTTATACTCATCACTCAATGAGATCACTCAAATCACTGCTTATGATAACCCAGATATGACAAAAGGGCTCGTCTGAACAGATGAAGTAAAGTGACACCTGCACTAAAAATGAGAGCACAGCAGTCAGCTCTGGCTCGTCATCATTCCTAACTTTCAATTAAAAATGACACTTACTGTCCATAAAACAACACATTGACAGCGTTCTCACAGACATGAACACATGACCCTGACACCAGCTCTACCAAAGGCTGAGTCACAGTTTCCCTCCCTGCTGCCTAATCACTCGAGGACCATTATATAAACCATTTTATATTATATAAAAAACATTTGATTATTGTGCCACTTGACAAATATCTTCTTGTTTTAATGACTAAACTATTCCGTTTTATCTCACCTGACAAAAAACCATCACCATATTGACCAATTACATAATGTTTATTAAATTTATCACAATTTATTTTAAGTTACTGCTTTTCTTACAAACCCACCCTTAGAAAATGATTAAATACAGGCGGTTTTCTGCTGGTTGTTATTTTGCAGGAGATGAGCCACAGATTATTTCACAGACTTGTCATAACAGGCATTTAAGTTCCCACAAAGCCTGACAGCGTGAGCGTGAGTGTGCATGAGCAACATGTGACACCGGCGCTCCTACCGTGGTGTGTCAAACACAGAGGTAACCAGCTGTGAACATGACATCAGGTTGTATCAGTATGACTTGCAAAGCATGTTTGAAAATGCAGCGCTGCATTTCTGCTTCTTGCCATCACGCCTCCTTTTCTCCTGACCTCCTCCTCACACTGTGCTGACTGTGTCCTTCTTGCTCTTCTCCTCTTTCTCTGGTCCGCATCCAAACATCTCTCACTCTCTCACCGCTATTTAACTCATTAACTCAGTTTCCCTCTGTTGCTTCCCGTGTCTTATGAATACATTTTTTTTTTTAGTACCGGCACTGGTTTTATTCTGTTGTATTTATCCGCGACACCTTAAGGGCCAGTCCGTGAAAATATTGTTGGACATAAACCGGTCCGTGGCGCAAAAAACGTTGGGGGTCGCTGTTCTATAAGTTTCCTGGTTTGCTCGATGTTTCTATCCTCAGGTTTTACTTTCACCTCCTTTTGCAGTCTTCTTTCTGTTGTACTTTATTTGATTTTTGATTCCTGGAGTTTCCATTTGTCCTCAGCTTCCCCGTGTCTCCTGTTGCGTCTCCATCTCTGTGTTCAGTGGTTTTTATTAGTTACTTCCAGTTTTTTTCCAGCAGCTTTGGTCACCTGTGTCCTGTATTGAGTTTAGCTTTCCTTGTCTCGTTATCCCTGACTTGTTCCCGCTGTGTTTCCCATGGTCTTGTTACCTCGTGTACATATTGTCTAAGTCTCTTCTGTTTGTGGTGTCGTCTGAGCGCCGTGTGCTCTTCTGCTTCACAGTTCCTGTAGTCCTTAATGTTTGTCCCCTGGTTTGTGATCACCTTGCAGATTGCTTTTGGACATTACAAACTGTTGTGAAGTAACAGCTCATAAACTCTTTTTTTTTAAATCCTGGATTAAAAGGATTAAGTATATACTCAATTTAGGAAAGTAAAGTTTAAACCAAGCCTTAAACAAATGATTCTCTTTGATCCCGTAACAGTCACTGATCAGTAATCCATACCAGCAGATATCCAAAGCAACCTACTGACATTATATATATATATATATATGAGAGCAGGACGAAGTAAATGAATGCATTGCTTTCCTGATGCTCTCTCTTTTTTTTTTTTTATCAAATCTAGTTAAAAGGAAACTGCTGAGATTTTTGTCAAATAAGCTAAGACAGCCTTACCGCCTTCACACTGAATGATTTTGCTTATATGTCACCCTTCAATTCTTCTCAGCAGCACAGTGAAAATGTCCACAGTACTTTGATGGTGTCCCAGCAGCTCTTTCACAGTCAGACAAATCAGCATGAAATACACAGCAGGGTGGGCAACATTCATCTGCTTCAGCAATAAACACACGCACACAAACTCACAACTCTCCCAAACAGCCGTCTGGGTGCTCTTAAATCAGCGAAGCATTGCAGGCCAAGAGACATGAAAGGAACAAAACTACCATCATAAGCTGGAGGGCAAAAGCTGTGTGGGTGCACGATCGCACGTGCGCGTGTTGATGTGCTCGACTCAAAAATTTCAAAAGGCAAAGATGCACATCCGACGTGCACAGACATTTTCCTTTGTGACACAAATTATAGCCGTCTCCTTAAACTTTGCGCTGGTTCTGCTTTGCTTTTCTTCCAGGGCAGGCTGTGTGATTCTGTTTCATAGTTTTACTCGAATAAAATGTCAGTTCACTCAGTCAGTGGTTTATGAAGGTTAAAAATGACTTCTCAGCATAACAACAGTATCGGTGAAATGTGCTTCAAAGTAAGACGTGCAAGTTTTTATTATTACTTGCATAATTAAATTAATAATAATTAATTAATTAAATCACAGATTTTCTTGACTAGTTCTAGATTCCTTATTTTTAAAAAAGTGATACCTGCTGATTCCAATTTTGCACGATTCCTCAGTGACAGCACACACATACCTGTTCAAGTTTCTCCTGTACTTCAAACAATATCAACTAATCTAAGACAAGTTGGAGCCAACAGTTTCATTAACTGAAATTAAAGCATTGTGAAAAAAAATAACTTGCGGTTCGTTACTCCCAAGTGCTAAGATTACCAAGCTGAAGCACAAACACCAAAAACTGCAGTTCTGCTAATGGCCACTTGAGGCTTTCACTGAAACTCATCCCACCAGACTCCTGTGTTAAAACGTCCGATTTTACAGCTTTAAAAATTATGTTTACAGCCTGGTACTAAACACACAACTTTCCCCCTTCATATCTACTGAACACAGGGTTATTTTTTATAACTTATGAATCTGGACATTGTTACACAACCATTTGTGTGTTGACAGGTGCGCCAAAACAGGCCTCTGTAGCCAGCAACTGTCAACCGCACTTCAAGAAACACAAGAAAATGTTTGTTGTGTTGGTACTGTGAAAAAATTCATAATAGATTGATCTGAAAATCAGTAAACATTCACTTAATGGTTGCGATTTGCTAACCTAGCTTGTTAGCATTGGCTGACAGCTTAGCCATCCACCCTCTGGTCAAGGTATGGTCACTTCTGGCTCCAATATGCAACAGTGTGGAGTCATAAATCTGCCTCAGATATTACTGAATTATAGTAGTTTAGTAAATGCACTTTGTTAATTTGAGTATTGCCCTTTTCCTGGGAAGCCAAGGGCTTTAAACAAAAAGACCCTAATCAGCAGAACACTTGCAAAAGCCCTAACAGAAATGTTGCATCGAAATCACAAGGAGGTTCATTTCCAGGCCAAACCACCACAGACCTGCAGACATGGACTCAGCTGATCAGCAGCGAAGACTCAATATCTTAACACATTTCTTTGACTTTAAACACTGAGTCGCTGGGGGTTAAACACCTGCATCAATTACAGGCTTATTGTTACAGAGTCACTCTGAAACAATGGGTTCTGATTTTAGGCAACATATTTGGGATAAATATACCTCAAAACTCTAAATATACATTTCAAGCTGCAAGTTCAATATAGACAAAATGTAGAGAGGCCAATTTTTATATGTCATGGTTGCAGATATTAATATTATTGATAGCTTGAGCAAGAACAGCACGGTCTGCTCTGAGCACTGAGTTACACAAACATGAGCTGAAGTACCTCAGTAAGAGATGCTTCAGATAGGAAATGCCTGGGAGATGCTGGCATGGCTTGAAAGGTTCCCAAATTATGTTTTTGAAAACTAACTTTGTTCTTTACAAATTGGAGAGTCTCCAAAAGAAGCATTTGTGTGGCTGAGTGCAGCTGCAGATAACAGAGGGTTGAAATCCTCTATTCAGGAAAACTAAATTACACGCTGTGAAACGGGCGTCATGTTTGCTACATGCTTAGCATAGCACACAACACACACTAATACATATGAAAGCCACACACACACACACACACACACACACAGAAACTATTCACATCCGGCCTCAGCAGGCCTTTGGTTACATAACAAAAGAGAGAGAGAGAGACACACACACACACACACACACAGATTCGAAGATGAGGTAGCTGAACAGCGAGAAGAGGGACATCGGCCTGACTCAGTGAATCCATCAGTTTCGAGAAATGACCCCTACGCTGAGGCTTTAGTCCTGTAATGCCATGACGATTAACTCAGTGGTCACAGGTCCTCGTTCACACTGAATGGTGACGCAGACAGAGTCGGCACAGGTTCGTGCTTTGCTAACATGCTGCTGCTTTAAGCAGCTTTCCCTGTGAACCGTTTTAGCTGCTCTGTCGGTCAACAATAACTTTATGTAAACCAAAACAACCAATTTGTATCCGAAAAATTCAGAGTTCTGGAAACGTGTGACTTTAGAATAAACCGCATTTCCGGCACAACATATTTATCAGCAATCAAAGCTTAGTGACCTGTTGATGGGCTGAAAATGGCCAGCTGGAACATTTTAACATATTGTGCAACTTTAAGAACACAAGATAAACACATTGTTTGCGTAAAGCTTATGTTGATTCTACAGCTGCACCCCAATACGAGTCTAATGACACGGTTTGGGCTCTCGGCTTGACTTGGGTTAATACTATGATGCTATAAGCATCAGTCTAAGCCTGCTGATCTTCACGTCTCTTCCCTGAACTCTTTCTGTCTTTAATCAGTGAGTGCAGTAAATTGTGCTGCAGCAGAATGTAAGGGCAGCTTGGGCATCGTTTTACTGACATAAAACCAGTGGCAGTCGTAATACTCTTCAGTGCTTTTATCACGAGAAAATTGTTACGTTTTATCTCACAAAACTGTAAATATACAGTTTTGTAAAATGACGTTCTGCATATCTGAGTGCCTAACCTGAATCAATCCAGACACACAAGCAGTAAAAAGCAATATTTTAAAATTTCTTGCAAGTATCTACTTTTACTATTAGTACTACTAATAAAAACGTGAGCACTCTACTGCAAAGAGCATTACCACAGCCTTCTAGAGCTAACTGCTACTACTACAGCTACAATCCTAAAAAAGAAAATCATCTGTGCCCGACAGGAAGAGCGTAGTAATCCCAGACCAATACAGTCCACAAAATAAACAACACAGTTCAAATAAAAATGCCGCAGACGCATAGTGAGGGATTTATACTGTCAGATAACACTAAAATTTCACATATACAACAGCGGCCTTAAGAGCTTGAAAAGAGGGCAGCTGGACAAAGTTTCTTTTAAATACAATAGTGATTAAAAACAAAGAAAATAGAGAGTACAGGTAAGAAAGAGAACTGAAGAGGTCAGTAGGGCTGCATTAAGCTGACAGCTAGCTGTAAACAAATGGATTCAGGTTCTAGAGATTAGAAAGCAAGGCAGAAAAAATAAATTACGTAACACACGCTGAGCTTTCTCCTTTCCACTGCGTCCCTCCTGGGATTATCAGGTTGTCTAAAAGAGCACTGGGACAAGTAGACCACCTGGTGCATCAACATCTTGCATGACTTATTATTGCATAAACAATGCAGACAAAACATCTGGAGTCCAAAACAAGTATTAAGCTAATTAAGGCAGATCCTTTTATTATGTAATATTTTTGTTGGTAAAACTTAATCATTAACGTAACCATGACACAACAATGCTTTTCAAATAAGTAATCTGCATCCCCACCATGTCGCATAATGTAATGTAATGTGATGCACCTCAACAGATCAACAACAATCCACAAAAGGCAGCAATAGGAAGAAACCTTAAAAAATAAAAGCCTCAGAGAGCATCTCTACAGTAGAGCGTCTCTATAAAACCGAGTGTTTTAAAAAACATAGTTACAATTTTCTTCTTTTTTGCATCTTTTTTCCCCATCAATGCTCTGACAATCAGATTGGCTTGTCTTTTTGAGTCAGCGTCCAACTGACATCTGATCCAAATCTCATATCAATGCATCAATAACATTTTAAATCTCTTATTTCTTTGTCTTCTATATTACCTCTGATGCACAGTAGGGATGGGCAGATCAATACTAAGGAAATGAAGCTTTGTTCTGAGAATCAGTAACCAATAGGGTCTATGACCAAAATGGATCCATCCATCACAGAGCAGATCAAACGTAGATGAAAAATCAAGTTTTAGTTCTGTGTTAATTATGTTTACTGCTGTTCTGAGCATTTGCAATGTTTTTTTTACCTATTTAGTTCAAAGAATTCACCATCTTGACCCTTTTAATAATGGATCTGAACAGTAAAAAACAAAAAACACTGTCTTCCATAATAATTCTCTTAATTTGTACGGCCCATTTCTTTTTCAAAAATACAAACATCAGATTTCTATCAGTTTAACTGACCCTGTTTTCTCTATATTTATATTTATTGTATTTTTGTGGCTTCATCCACCCCACACTCATAACCTGCCTTTTACTAGTATCTGCTGCACACGTTGTTCTTCGAGTCATCCAAGCTTTTATTTTGTAAGTCTTTGTCGGAAGTCATCCCTTTACAATCTTTCTAAGCCGACGCTGCTCGTATCCCTGTTGTTTCTACTAATAAGGGATCGATATAGTGATGGCACGGTGCAGGCCGCTGGTGTAACCAGTGCAGATGATCCCGAGCAGCAGTCGCAGTTTATTACCGAACATCGCGCCCTTCAGCCCGGAGCCCACGGCCCCCCCGAAGCCGCGGATAGATGTTCGAACATGGATGATGTGTCAGACCGTTACCACGCTGCCTTTGTGCTGCTGCGATAAAAATAAATCCATGTTTATCACGCCAGGAGCCAAAGGGGCACATTCATCCATGGCAACTGTCATTTAACCGTAAAAACAAGGCGTCTTCTAAGACGACACGGCGGTTTGAGGGTGACCATCGTCTGAAAGCCTCCGTCCCTCCCGATCTGCCTGAGCGAGGCATCATTTTTTCTGCCTCCGACGCGATGCTGCTGAGCGGATCCGCTTCTGCCCTTTTCCCTCCGCACCTCCAACCAAATCGCTCACCAAAACAAACAAACAAACAAACAACAAAATCACAATTGAATGCACTAACCTCGTCTCGGGGGTCGGTGGTGGTGCTGTTGTCGGTGAATCGCATGTGTAGCTGTGGAGGAGCGAGGCTTGTTTTCTCAGCGACAGACTGCGGGGCGGACAGCGTCAGCGGCGCTGCATCGCAGGATGGGCTGGGCTGGAGCGGCACGTCAGCCTGAAGTCACAGCCTGCTCCCAGACTGGATTATCTAACCCTGGGTGGGACAGCTGCCGCTCATTAAAAGCCCTGTGACCTCAACCAGCGAAGCCTTGCTGACTTAATAAATGCACAGTTCACAATCGCATGAATATGAAGGAATGAAAAAAACATAATTTATACTTTTTTTCCCCAAAAGTAGTGAAAGTCCTTTATGACAAAGGCTAAAAAAGTTCAACACAACATGTAACAAAATGTAACTTCTCCAGTGGTATATAATTATATATAAGATACACTGTAACCATTTTGGCAATATAAAAAAAAAAAAGAGTTCAATATAAAAGCATAAATAAACAATGTGTGCATTTTTAAAATGACTAATACAATTATGTAATTTACCAAATCTATACATTGAAGTAAAATAGAACAGTAAAATAAATAGCTCGGTATAACACATTATAAGGTCATAATAAAATGATCTGGTGCACACAGAGTGTTAATAAAAAGTAAAAAGACAATAATAAAATATTGATAGGGGACAATTACCTGTTGCAGGGGCGCCTCCAGATATTTTTTTTATAGGCTTAACCATATGGGGCCCACTAAAAATATCAGAAACGCAATTTCCAGTTTTATTATGCTGTTGTGAAATATAGGTTACCTGAAAAATACGAGGAAAAGGAGAGAAAGAAAAGAATTATATGCCTAGTTAATGTCCTGCTATTAAAGTTGATATCACTGAAAATAGTTATATATGAAAACCAAATAGGATTTTGAAATCCATAATAATCTGTTTTAGTCGATTAATTGTTTGACTGGAAGTCCCAACCGTCGCTTTAATAACTCTCAGCAGAGCTGAGCACAAGCAGCTTAAGATTTCCTCTAAGCATGGGGGTCGCTTTAAAAGGAAACTTGTTCAGGAAAGACAAACACGTGTTGGATCATGTAACAGTGTGAACTGTTATTTACAGTTTAAATAATATAGTATAGAAATACTACCATCACTCTGGTCAGTAGTTCTTTCACTGGAAATAAGACTTTGAAATTTCAAACACCACACAGAGACCTTCATGTGTTTCAAAACCAACTATTTACTGCTACAAAACAAAATCATCTTTCGCCATCACATTTATTCAAAACAGTTTTGTTCCTTATATTCATGTCTAAAAACATCCACAAAGTCACCAAAGTTTGTGGCTCTGGTCCTTCTTCCCTCAGAGCTTAACTCCCCCGAACTGCTGAGTCGATTGTCATTCATTGTGTTCCGATTGTCATTCATTGTGTTCCGATTGTCATTCATTGTGTTCCTTAAAGTATGCAAATGCAATTGGGCTTAAGGAACAGCGTAAGCTGTAATAAGCTTGTGTTTATGTTTTACATTCGCTCTTCTTTTTTTAACAATTTGCTTTAGTTGAGGGATCTCAGTATTTCAGATCATTGATGGTGCAGTTGTACTGCGCAGCAAATGAAAACATTTGGGATTTAAAGCTTGTATCCATTTTTCATAATAACAGTTTCCTCGTGAAAATCTTCTCTATATCTCAGAGAGAAGCATGTCAGTGATTTGAAAGAATGTACCAGTTTGAAATGATTCCGTGTCGGTGCTGATCATCTTTGAACTACTGGAGTGGAAATATCATAGGCTTTAGGCCAGAGCTTGGTGTGATGTGACGGCCTGGAGACGCATCGCCAGTGTTACCACCAGTGTATTAACAAGAGCATCAATAAGAGTAACAGCTGTGCATGAAAAAGTTAGAGGAAGACTAATTTTAGATCTATTTAGGCTCAAAGACCTCTTGCCTCTACAGCTCTGTCACCATCTCCTTCCTCAGATAACTCTTTCAGCAGACGTTCAGTGGCAGGTAGTCTGTCCCTCACTGTTCTGTAAGCAGTGTACCGTCTTTGTAATTTTCTAGGTGGGCCTTAAATTCCCTTTGTACCTCCGGCCATGTTTGGTGCTAGAAACAAAAACATAAAGCTTTTTGGAAATGCATTTCTAAAGCAGTCTGCTTTAGGAATGCATTTCACACTGTCAACTATGTGCATTACTGCAAACATAAAAAGCTAATAGGGCTTCAGATTTAATTTGTGCCTGCACACCTTTCCACTCATTACTGAGGCCCCATCATTTGCAAGGTTATTGTTATAGTACAAGATGGTTTCTGTAGTCAGGGCCAGACTTCTGTAGTATTTATATAATTTTCTGTGAAAGTGCTGCAGCTTCAAAGTGGAGGAAGCGCTCACACACAGACCTTTTATAATAACATGTTATTACAAAGGACATCTGCTTCTTCTTACTAAGGTCTTTGGTTACATCCATCATTATACTACAAGCCTCACTTTGTGCAATTTCACTAATTATTGAGGAGCGACTTATTTCACCCAGGCAATCCATTATTTCATTTTGTGTAGCATGTCCAAGCTATGTGCAAGATATTGACTTGTCATTTTTCTTCTCACGGCAGGATCACGCTTCATTCGTAGTTCCATAATTACAGGAGATTTCCTTCATTTTTACCATCCCTTTCATCGTGTGCTCTCTGTGCTGTGTTTCTGTTGTGTTGCAAAGTTACTGCATATGGTATGATTTTTTGTGTTTTACCTTATATATCCTGTATATTAGTATTAATACTAATACTAATAATAATAAATATAATAATAGGCCACAAAGGATGAAAAAGATCTCAAGTTCTATATGGATATTATTTTGTAAGCTCCTGTGGTTTAAAAAAAAAAACTTTCAGATGAAAAGTTCACAAAATCATGTGAAGAAACCACTGTTACCTTATCCATGACTTATGTTTGTCCAAAACATTTCAGGCCTGTGCTCAAGAAATACCAGTAGACATAGTTGATGAACTAGGGCTGGACTGTTCTTATGTGTAATGCCACTTTGTACCACAAGTTGGCACCACTATTCATGTAGTCGGTCAGTGGCTCCCAGCCTACCCGTTAGAATCAGGTGATAACCTTTTTATGTTTTATTTTATTCGTTTGGTTTTTTTTTAAGCAATGTTTAATGCATTAATCAAGAAACTTTTGATATTAATAATAAGAAATGACAAAATAAAAAAAGCTTGTATTTTTGTTTTTTCTTTCAAACATTATTCATGTTCTCTCTGACCATGACAGAATAATTTGATATAACGTTTGTTACATACTGCATACATGTCTGCTTCTTTCTTTATAAAAAGAAGTTTAGACTTTGAAATTAAACATTTTTACAGCAATTTTATTTTGTTACACTTTTGATGTTTGGACACAAAGTTCATCACTGTACTCAGTGACAGTAGTGATTTTATGCATCAAAATAACCAAATTTATCATATTTAGAGTTTGAAAAAGACTCATTTAAATGCTGGAAATTTAGGATTTTATGTTTTGTTTCTTTTTTTGTAACCATGCTATTTTAGCCAGATTACTTTGAATCTTTACATCCTGTAACTTGATGGAACAAAACCACATACATGTGAATACAGTATACTGTATTCTCTTATAGCAGGTTTAAAATTATTTATACCATACAATACAAAATCACATATTTGGCTATAAACAAATATTGTGAAATAATCCACCTGTAAATAAAAAAAAAGTTTTTCAAACAAAATGCAATTTTGTTGTGTAACCCAACCATTAGACCAGAAGTGGGCAACTCAGGCCCCGAGGCCCGGTGTCATGGTTTTAAATGTGTCCTTGATCCAACACAGCTGATTTAAATGGCTAAATTACCTCCTCGCCATGTCTTGTAGTTCTGCAGAGATCTGGTAATGAACTGAACTGAACCGTTGACCCAGGGTGAGACACTGGCCCTAGAGGCCTGGAGTTGCCCACCCCTGCGTTAGACCAATGGGACTCTTATTATTTTGTTTACTCTGATTTTGTTTTAAAAGTGCAAATAAGGGGAAAAACAACAACAACTTCTTAACAAAGATATAAACAAATGGTAAACTTGTGCAGGTTGCAATGATTTCCTGAAAACCGTATAATTAATTCTACTTGATGAAAAGCAAGCTTATGGCATCTTTATTCACATGCAGCTTGCCCAACCTACACAACTTTCTATAGCATCATCATCTTAGTCACAAAGATAAGGGTCCTGGGTCAACAGCCAAACATCTCAGGTGGAAATCAGAATATGCCTGATAAAGAAAAGCAGCCATAACAAAATGATGAGACTCATCAAAAGACTGGAGGCCATGTAATCTTCCATACAAGTGCCACTGCCAGGCCAGGTGTGGGAAAGCAGGGACAAACAAACCTCTTATAGATTTTACAGAAGATCAGTTGATTTAGATGTCAACAATACTTCACAAATTTTGAACTGATATTCAGCTCTGGTTTGAACAAGTTAAAGTGCAGGATGACATTAAAGCCCAATAATTGTAATACTACTACTAATAATACATTTTATTAGAGGGCGCCTTTCTAAAACCCAAGGTCATCTTAAAAGAGAAAAGTATCAATAAAACAGATTAAAATAAATTAAAATACAAAAACAAATCTCATATACTATATAGTATAATTTGAGGGATGATCATTTACTTTCAGGTTGGCTGAGGGTCAGGAGCTAGAGTAGGTCTATATGCAAGGTTGGTAGTTAAATCCCTTGCTGATCCATGCTGCATGCTAAAGTATCATTGGGTAGGATGAACCCTGAGTTGCTCAATGTATTCATTAAATGTGAATGTTAGATAGAAAGCAGTTAAACAGAGAATTCAAAAGAACTCATATGAAGGGGTGAATGAGACATGCTGTATAAAGTGCTCTGAGTACGAGTTGAAAATCATTAAACAAGAACCAGTCCAATTTCCTTCCCAATGAGATTTAAATGCCAGTTCAGTTTGAGTGAGAATTGTGTATTCTGAGCTCCATCTACTGGTTTCCTGATGTTATTGCATTAGCCAAAGACAAAGGTTCT
This sequence comes from Hemichromis elongatus, assembly GCA_015108515.1. Taxonomy (NCBI): domain Eukaryota; kingdom Metazoa; phylum Chordata; class Actinopteri; order Cichliformes; family Cichlidae; genus Hemichromis; species Hemichromis elongatus. Next base: position 22,065 of record VUQR01004929.1, read on the forward strand.
TTGTAGAAAGTTTCCAGAATCCACAGAGGGATGGCGTGGATTCATCACTATGTTCATCATCATCATTGTGTTATAAATAATCTGACACCAACAGAAGAATTGCATACTCAATCACATCACACAGGTTGCTCTGTTAGCTAAGTCACAGTCAGAGTAAACAAAAGAAATAATGTTGTGCTTGTGGAAGTTCTAATACTCAAGCGTCCCCAATATTTATGAATAGACTGGCAGCTATTAACTATTCTATTTAATTGTTATGTGCTCAACTCACTGATTTGTTGCTTCTATTGTTTTATTTCTCCTCTTTTCTCTTTTTTCTTTCTCTGTATTTTTATCTTAGTGTCATTAGATTTATTTATTTTTTTTACACAATCATAAATGCCACTTCCACAGAGTCGGGGGGAGCGTCCTTTAGAAGGTCATGTCTCTCCTACTTTGACCGCAAACTTTGCACACTTTGCCATTGCTGAAAAGTTTGTCAGTTCTCAGCGCCACCCACTGGCATCACTAACCAATTGCTTGCTTCAGAAAGAAGTCTCTTCTCTTCTGAACACCTGTGTATCATAATGGATCTACAACAGGTGCAATTAATCTGTCTGTTTCCTGACAGTTGCTTTCGAACCGAACTCTCTGATTGGCTGTCAAGAGTAGATAAATTGGGTGCCCTGACGTCCAGTTTACACTGTGCTACAGAAGGAGGCAAGCAACGTTGTGGTTGTATTGTGTTGGGTTAAGAAACACTAGATTGGGGCTTCTCAAGCTTGCACCTGATATTATTTCTGCTTAAAGCAATGAGCTTTATATTTTGGTAATCTTAAATAATTATTTTCTTGAGATTTATGAGTTTATTTGATGTGATTACAATAGTTTATTAATATATGATTTGGTGTTTTAGTGTATTGCTGCCATGGGTACTTCTTGTTGGGGAGCTTCAAGCAAGTATGAAATGTAAGTCTCATGTAAAGCTAGAATTTGACTGAAGTATGACAGACATGGTTATTTATTTTTAAGTTTCATCTCTTTTCAGCTTCCTATCCTGGATTTGGAAATTCTGATATCGGTAAACCCGGGCAGGTCTCAGGTGACCAGCTTCATCAATTGCCACACTGGTACCACCCTCTGCTCCAGGGCCGGGACCAGGCCCAAACCCAGCCACAGCCTCAGCCTCGAAGCTCTCTGGCTCCTAGCTCTCTGGCTGCTAGCTCTCAGCCCAAGGTCCAACCCCAGTCTCGCAGCTACCTCACCCAGCCACTGCTGCAAGCTCGTAGTTCTCAACTGCAAGTCCAGCCTATGTCAAAGTCCCCGGTGCAGGCTCACAGCTATCAAGCTCAACCACATGCTCATAGCTACTGGGCTGAGGCCCAGCTGCAGCCTCGCAGTCAAGGCCATTCCGAGACCCAGGGTCCCCCCCAGGTCCATCCCCACACCCAGCTTCGGACCTTTCAGAGTCATCCCCAGATCCAACCACAACCTCGTAGGTTTCAGGGCCAACCCCAGGCACAGAACCCTCGTCCCCAGATCCAGCCTCGTAGCCCTCAAGGCTATCCTGAGACCCAGCTGCAGAGCCACACCCAGCCACAGCCCCGCAGCTTTCAGGGCCGTCCCCAGTTCCAACCTGAGAGTCTTCCCCAGAACCAGTTGCAGCCCCGTAGCTTTCAGGGCTATTACCACCAGCCGCAGCCTCGCATCTATCGAGGCTATCCCCAGGCTCAGCTGAGGTCCCAGCTGCAGTCACAGCCAGAGTCTCGCACCTTTCAGGACCATGCCCATTCAAATTACCAGGCCCAGATCCAGACCCAGCTGCAGCCTCGTACCTTTCAGGGCCATCCCCAGGTACAAACCCAGCCACAGGTTCGTACATTTAATGGTCATCCCCAGGTCCGTCCCCATACCCAGCCTCGTAGCCATCAAGGCCATCCCAAGACCCAACTGCAGAGCCAGACCCAGCTGCAGCCTCATAGCTTTCAGGACTATGCCCACCAGCCACACCCTCGAATCTATCAAGGCCACCCCCAGGCCCAGCTGAAGTCCCAGCTACAGCCCCGCAGCTTTCAGGGCCATGCCCATCCCCAGGCCCAGATCCAGACTCAGCTGCAGCCTCGCAGCTTTCAGGGCCAGGGCCGTCCCAAGGCCCCGACCCAGCTGCAGCCTCACAGCTCTCAGCCTGAAAGCTATCAGGCAGATTCACTGCCACAACCTCGTAGTTCTCTTGCCCAGCCACATGCTAGCAGTGTTCAGTCCCAGGCCCACCTAGAGCCTCGCAGTCATCAAGCTCAGGCCAAGATGCAGCCTCATAGTTATCGAGCCTATCCACAGGCCCATTCTAACTATCAGGCTCAACTCCCAGTACAGACACGCAGCTATCAAATCCATCCTCGCATGATGCGTTACCAGCACAGGCCTCATCTTCAGCCTTGGGTCATGACTACAGCACCAAACAATCAGGTTCTGCAAGGGGCTTAATCGAAGAGGTATACTCTGTATAACTAGTTGTGTTTATTTACCTGCTGAAGATTAACGCCGCTAATCATCTTTCTCATTCTAGGGCCAACATCAGAAGATGCATCATTAACTGATTGAATACAATGAATCTGATCTTTGGGGGAAATGTAAATAAATCTGTCTAGATGACTCTGTGTGTGGGCTAGATTATTTATAGTTCAATTTCAGAGTTGTGATTGGAAGTCATGCAGGTGGTGCTTATTTTTCAAATTTTGAGCTCACACTAAAGCCATTCATGCGCAGCATCCAAAGCAGGCAAAATAGATCTGCTCTGAAAGCATGAGTGATGCTTAATGACCTGCTCTTTATTCTGCAGTGACACTATTCAACTGGGACAAGCTGCTGCTTTATTTAAAAATAAAACAAAAAAACAAACAAACTGCACAGCAATTTCAGGATTATTAGACATTACAGGTGGCGGTACTGTGGAAAACTTTACTGAAGTAAAGACTCTTAGATTGCTTCTGCAAATAGAGCTGATGTTTTAGTTTTTCAGCATGTAAGTGAACAAATGTGAGTATTTTTCATTTTTATTTCCAGACTGCTGTTAACTTAAGAGAATCCAGCTAATCTGAAGCAATATTTAGTCTAGCTACTAGTTGAAGTCCAATTTTTGATGAGCATCTGAGACAAATGAGTCTCGGGTGCTCATCTAAATCCACTGGTAATTGCAGAAAAACAGTCCTTAGTGGAAAACTGCTGCATGCAATGTACTCGATGCTTAAGTCCATGTTCCTGTTTAACAACCAGCAAAGCGACCAAAGTCGTCTTTATCAGTTAAGTATCCTCCAGGAGGTATTAATATAACATAGGTGAAGAAGTAATATGTGCATGTCTCTGATAATTCCCTCAATGGATAAAATGCTGTTGGTCCATCAAATCGTGGTCTTGGAGGAGGATCTTGTTAAACTGGTTTGAGATGTGGAGGCTGCAGGCATGTGATTACATTTCCTTTGTTTGGCATTTCCAAGTCCTTAGCAGAGGCATTCCGTGTTTTGGACCCATTTATTCAAAGCACATTTAGTCAATCAACTTTCTATCCAGCATACGTTCTTCCTGCATGTTCCATGCCTATTTTCTGCCATTAGGTGGCACCAGGTGCCACCTAATGGCACCTGGCAAACTTGAGACTGACATGGACATGCTGGGGATAAAAGACAAATACTACATGGACTAGAACATTTTAATATTAGATTTTTATAATAAAGAAACCAGTTTTGCCTAAATGGCAAACATTTATAGATTCATTAACGAACTGTTTTCTTGAAAGTTGCTTTTAACTGACATGACTTTAAGCTTTTTCATAAGTATAACTTATACTATAATGAAATATTAGTATGAGTTAAATGTATTCTATATCTCATCATTTGTGAAATGACAGTCACATTTTAAGGCTTTAAAGTAACAGTAAGAATACTACAAATATAGAAGGTGCATCTTAAAAGTTAATTTTTGGTCACACTAATTCTCAGACATCTGTAGGTCAATTTAAAAGGTTAAGAAGAACACACTTGAAAATAGACATTACGCCAATTCTGAAATGTCAAGGTAAAGTGCCAAAATGGCAGCTGTGAATGCAGCTTGAGTCACTGCAGCAAAAAGCTGATCCTGCAAGAAAGAACAGATGGCTGAATAAGTGACTTTAGTTTAGTGATTCCTTTGTCCTGTCCTCCCTGAGCCTGGTTCTACTGGAGGTTTCTTCCTGTTAAAAGGGAGTTTTTCCTTCCCACTGTCACCAAGTGCTTGCTCATAGGGGGTTGTCTGAACATTAGTGTCATTCCTCTGTATTATTTTTAATCTTGAGTTGACTGTTACTGTGATTTGGTGCTGTATAAATAAAACTTAATTGAATAAAGACCAGTCTCCAGAGGGTTTTCTGTTTCAGTAGTCACTACAAGCACAACTGGTTATGTTAGTGTTAAATCATATTTCTGGTGTTTAAAACTCAAAATCAGCTGTGATGTGGACAAAGTAAACTGCACTGTGAAGCCCAGTGTCCAAAGAACTCCCCGAACATCTGTGTAGTTCATTGTTTTTGGTCTAGTTTTAGGCCACGTGTCACCAGATCCTATCATTTAACAGCATCATACATTTAATAAGCCAATATTCTTTTTTCTTTTCTTTTTTTTGTTTAATTTTTGTATATTTTTAAAAATGCACTATTCTCTACGTGCAATATTGAATATACTCTGAGTCTAGTAATTTCATTGCCAATAGTGATGTGTCATTGTTACCTAACAATAATAAAACTAGCTTCTGTTTAACTCATTTTAATCTTGTCTCTATTCATTTCAAACATGAATCTTTAGACAACCATTATGTGAATCAAACTGAAACAATGGATGCAGAGCTACCAGATGGTAACCAGAATGTGTAGTTTGCTTTAAGGCTAATTTTGAAATAAGATTTTGGCTTTGATATTGTTCAAAGCGTTTTACAACAAAGTCCCACGACACCTGTGAATCATGATGAATCTGCTCCAGGTGCAATCATTCCACCTGTTTCCAGTCAATCAGATGGAGGGCAGTCAATCTGTGGCTGTCAAAGAAGATAAATTATGTGTACTGGATCACTCCTACCACTGCACCACTGAAGAAGGAAGGCAGATTTTTTTTTTTTTTGGTGCTTTTTTTGGGGTCCAGGGGCCTTTCTGCATGCATTTAGTTCACGTCGCTGATTGAAGCTATGAAATTTTTATGGTACTGTTTTGTGGCCCCATGTAATGGCTATGTCCATTTGAAGTGACACAAGGTTACTTAAACCTGTATTCTTTTCTAGTGCAGTGCTGCCATGGCTACTCTGTGTGGGGGAGCTTCAAGCAAATGTAAAATGTAAGACTACAGCATAATGACTCAAACTACATGTTAAGTAGACAATGACAAAATAACTGTTTCACTTGGGGTGTCAATCTGAATTTTTTTGTTTTCAGCTTTGTATCTTGACTCTGAAACTACCCATGTGGTCAAACCTCAGCAGACCTCAGGTTACCGGTCCAACCATCAGCTCTGGCTTCCCAACTACCGGCCCTGGTCACATTTCCAGATTCCCAATTATCAGTCCTGGTCACATTCCCAGGTTCCCAATTACCAGTCCTGGTTGCATTCAGAGGTTCCAAACTACAAGCCTCGGTCACATTACCAGATTTCCAACTACAAGCCTTGGTCACATTACCAGATTCCCAACTACAAGCCTTGGTCACATTACCGGGTTCCCAACTACCAGGCTTCGTCACCGTCCCGGGTTTCCAGGTATCAGGTTTGGCCTCAATCCCCAGTACCTGCCCACCAATACCAGGTTGAATTCCAGGATCAGGCCTTTCAGAGACGTACTCGGCATCAAGGTCCTTACCTTGTGGAAGGCCTGACCCAGAGCAGGCCTCAGACTTGGAGCCAAGCACAGAGTTCCCAGCACATGTTTCCAACACGTACCCAAAGGCAGGGCTCTCAGCGCAGGCTTGAGATTCAGACCCAGAGGCAAGGCTCTCAGGATTTCCTTCAGACTCAGCCTCAAAGCACAACTTGGCCTTACCCTGGGGCAGGGCTTTTCCCATAGACGACCATTAAGCTTGGGGGGGGCTTAATTAGAACACAGGCAGCTGCTTGAGGTAAGACTGGCATTTACTTTCTAATCTACTGTTGTGCTTTTAACATAAGGTCAACACCCTTAATTATCTTTCTCATTTCAGATGTCAGAAAATGCATCTCTACTTGGACCCAATTAAAATCATCTTTGTAAAAATAGTAATAAAAAACTTCTGCTTGTTACTTGCTGTGAACTAAATTTTTCTTGGCTCCATACATTGAAGGAAAGTGGAGTGTGGTATTGGGTGCTCCATGTTGTGACGGAGCACTGCCTAGCATATTTTAGGTTAATTTCCCACTTTAGCTGAGGGTCTTGTTGTAGGGTAAGGCTGGTTTCAAGGGTGACCCATGACCAAAATACTGACTAAATTAGTTTCCTCTAAAGGCCACTGAAGCTGTTGATCAACTACCTAACAAAGTTGGCCATTTCTTTTGTGACCCAAGTGTTGATTCCAAGAAGGACTTTGAGTTTTGCAACAAAGCGAGTAAGCCTGCTAGTGTGCTTGGGTTTAATCATGAATTGCCTAATCTTGCAGATTTACCTTTGTGCCTCCCTGACTTCTAATTAAAATCAAAAGTGGAACTAAAATGTTTTACTGCAGAGTTTTAACGTTTCTCTTGAGAGGCCATTCACCACCTGAGAGATCTGCCTTGCATGAATCAATGAAATTTAAGTTGATGCATTATTTGTAATGCATTGAACACATACAGTTTAAGACTTGTGACTTTCCCCTGCCACTTGACAAAATGGAGAGGTCAACTCTGCAACTGTCCTACAAGTTTGTTTGTTTTGTTTTTTTTTAAGGTTTTTTTTTTCACATTTATTTATGGTATTTAAAGGGGAGCTATTATTCTTCCCTACTCTATATTGTTTTGGACTGGTGTGGCTCTGGTGCTTATCATTTTCCTGAAACAAGCTAAACTAGGAGAGGGTAAAACTCAGAAAATACACAATGGAGAAACTGAAGTTCTCACAGAAGATTACAAGTACTGCTGTGAAACTCTGCTTGGGTTTAATTCAATAGTGACAGTCAACGAACAAGTACTTGAGCCGCAAGGTCACTAGCTGGCCTCCGAAGAATAACTACAGGAGTAGCTAAGTGGAGCCCACCTCCCTTCTTGTTAGCAGTATTCATGAGTTTGTTTAACCAAACCCAATTTAAAGGTCAACACATGAACAGAGAGAGGAGAAATAAAAGTTAGAAGTGAAGTATAGCACATGATAAATATATTGCTAATCTGGAGTTAAATTGGGGTGGATAGACACCTGAATAACATAACTTCCAACATCATTTTATTTTCTCTGACCTTAAACATCAATTTAACTCTTAGTCAAGCAAGCAGCTGTGGTTAGACCACTGAGGCAAAATGTGGCTCTGAAGAATTTTTGTAGTTATAAATTTGACTCGCAGTCAGAACCCTTAAGGACCAAAAGTAAAACCTCTAAAGTTTATCCACTGGTTCAAATTCTGTAGTAAAAACCTGCCGGTTTGTGACTAATGAAGTTTTCAACTTAGTCCTCGTCTCCAGAAGGAGTTTGGCTCTCGTCTCCTCTTCTTGAAAGAGATTTTTTTTTTCCTGCTGTGCTGTAAATGGAGCCGTCTGGATCACAAATGATGCTCATCCAAAACCTCTGAGATGAGTTTGTGTGCAGTGGATTGTCAGCATGCTGGAGAAGATCATGCCATATAAGGGTCATAGCAGCAATGTGTGAACAGGATAAATGGTGGATTATATGAGATGGTTATGAAAACATAGACATGTTTGCACATGTCACATGAATAAAAGTAAAAAGTGTAAATGCTGTGTGTCTTTCTGTATAATATGTACAATGAGTTGGCTCGTAGACATCTGGTGCTATCATTTCAAACATCACTCTTATTTTATTCTGGACGTGGTTTTAATTCATATACAGAATGATTGTGTCTCAGTCCAGAATGGAGATGTTTCAGATTTGATTAGATTCCGATGGGTCATCATGGCAGAATGGAATCCCAGCTGTGATCCCGGGATATGCCGGGAGTCTAGAGGCTGGTGGTGGTGAAGATGAAGACTGAGACTTGGATGGAGCTCTTACTGAGGTGCCTGTAGGGTGGAGGTGGGTTGCACAAATGAAAGTCTGAAGGGGAGAATGACGGAGAGCATACAAGTGGAGGCTGATTGGCTTAAAGAAGGTGGCTGGGAAGATGACTGGACTAAAGCAATGATGTCAGTATTAAGACAGCGTTCGAAAGTGATAAAAGAAAGCGGGCAGATGAATGATTACAGATCTTCCTTATTAAACTTATGCATAAGCTTCATATCTTTATAGCACTGATGCCATTATCTGTCTGAAACATCCACTCTATGGGGCGTTTGAGTGACTGCCTTTGAGTTGTTGGCTGAGGAAGTGTTTGCCAGAGTAAAAGCCTACATGTCTTATCCTTCTGATATGCTCAAAGACATTTAATATGTTGTTTATCTTGAATTTGTGTTTTGATTCTATGAATATTCCTGTACATGAGGTTAAAGGAGTTTTGTGTTTATTATATTTTCAGAGTTTGTTCCCCTTATTATCAATATAAACCCAAATAAAAAGACTGACATTTTGCTGCAAATCCTGACAGTCTCAGGCCCGAGTGTCCAGGTACCAACCCGAACCTCGGTGTCTGCTCTGTAGCTACAGATACCCAGCTACTGGTCTTAAGCTTTTTCTCAGTTCTCTAGTTTGTGCCTTCTCATCTCCTCTGTCCTACCTTCTCTTATCTGTGACCTGGCAATCAGTCTCAGTACACCATGCTGAGGATGCCTCAAATCTTAAAATGTTACTTAAATGTATCCTTTGCAGAATTGTTTTAACTGTCAAGCTATTAAGAACGCATGGCACACAGCTGGAATTAACAAAACACAGAGGATGACTACAAAACTAACTAGTTGTTCTTGTTGTCTTGGTTATTGAAGGTGATCAAACTTTGCACTTTACTGTTCCTATGTGTGGTTACAAATATATCTTGTTATCATGTGCAGCAAATTGAGAACTGAATACAAAACTGTCACGAACACTGCTGCACCTGAGATGAACAAAATGGAAATACAGCTGTAGTTTGGCTGTAACATAATATTTTATGTTGCACTTGTGTCAAACTTCATGTTTATTTGACAGCATTTTAAAATGTTTGCTCTGAGGCGAGAATGTCACATTTAGTTAAACGCCTGTTGCTGCGACTTCTTGCTCTTTTGCTTCTTCCTCACCTTCTCAACTTGAGGCTTATGTGCGAGGAGCAAAAATGCGGTATGGGAAATGGAGAAAAAAGGATTAGTCTACAACATCCCAACCAATTTTCCACAAATGCATTTTTGCAATAAACACCACAGCAACTTCTTTCGGCCCTGTGCCCTCAGCCAGCAGCCCAGCTCTTGCAGACCCGTGTACTGGGCCCAGACAGAAAAGGGCCAAGCATAAAGATTCAGTGGGGAGAGTTCAGATAACATACGGTAATTGTAGCTTATAGCAACAAGTTGATGCTTTGTTGTGATAACATTGTGATTTTCATTCTTTTAGAATGTGTGACTCATTTCAGCTGTGCAACCTTGGATGATGTCTTGGGGATTAATTAAATCTTATAGTCGAAGAGCAACAAAATGTATTTTGTACAACTTTGGTGTGTGAATGATTCACGATGTCTTGTTAAAAGAGGTGTTTTGTTGCATCTGTAAGTCTTTCCAAATGAGAAAAAACACACAAGCTTTAATGCACCTGAAACTGACTCCAGGTGTAAGTGAATCAGAGTACACTCATCTTATTTGTTAAACTAAGTGAATGATAACTGAAAAGACACTTGTCAGTGATTTCATACTGGGTGCTTTGGCAGAATGCCTACATCCACAGCTCAGCAAATGCTTTGAATTGCATTTAGAAGCCTCACTTATAACAAAGACAGCCTAATGCTCTGCACATCCTCACTTGTTCCAGTCTTTTTCTTGCTAATTTGATTTGACCCCTTGATGAATACTCAGTCCTTCCAGTGATTCCTGGTGATGCCTTTACTGGCAAATGTGTATGCTCATGTAGTGATCACATATAACCATCTGTCCTTTTTTACTTACTTTTAAATCACGGGACAGAGATTGACATCCTTTGTGAGTACAAAGGATGTCAACCCTTTGTACTCACAAAGGATTGTACTGTATGGTGTACTAGGCCACCATACAAAAGCCCTCCATGTTTCATTTAGATTTTTTATTTAAAAGACAGTCATTAGGGGTTATACAAACTATATTTTCAAGCAAGGTTGCTGGAGTTTTTCATCTGAGTGTTGTTCTAAAATTTACCTAATTTTAAAATCTGCTGAAGACCAAATCATCTCCTGATACCTTAGAGCTGAAAGAGTGTGGACTTTCTTTTTACTGTGTGCTTATGTATGCGCAGAGGTGCTGCAGTTTTGAATTCCTATCACCCAAATTTCTGTTTTTACTATAAGGATGACACAGACTCTACCTTTTTAACAAGCTATGTGGTTCATTGAATAGTAGCATGTGTTGCTGGGCTTCAATTTCCTCTACCATTACCACAATCTCGTGTTTGCCTCAACAGGGGGTGTGTTTGGTTTTTCTTCTTCTCTTTGGTCCATAGTTCTTCCTTTTTAAACCCTCAAATGCATCAGGGGAAATCTCAAGGCTCTTTCCATATTGCAAAGGGGATTCTTAGAAATTGATCAAGAGGTTTCTACTGCTCAGCAACATTTATAAATCACTTGTAAGGAGACTGGAAATGATAATAATGGCATGTTCAAGTGTGAATCTGCGAATCTTTTGTTGAAGGAGAGCCATTGATTCATGTTTCTGTAGAGCTTATCTACTAATATCTAAAGGTAGGCACACTAGAATAGCTGGTAACAAGTTTAGTTTTTACTCAAAACAAAGAAATGATACTGTAAGGTAATTTTGAAGGAAAAGAAAAGAAAAAAATCTTTTTACATCAATTTATTCATTATGTTGATGTGCATGATGAAAGTTCAAAATTATAAATACCTGAAATTATGCAATACTTAAAATTACTTTCGCACTGCTAAAAATGACTTACGGATCACTTAAAATACTTAGACTTCTTTACTTACTTAACTTAAATATATAAATATTTTTTGTTTCTTGTAAAAAAAACCCCCAAAAAACATGACATGTTAAACCCTTATTTTAGCGTACCTGCCCTTAAGTATTAGTACGTAAACATAATCATTCTCTAATTTTAAATACAATTAGTGTGTGTGTGGGGGGGGGGGCGTTAAGTCATTTTGTCAGTGAAACAGGAAACGGGAATCTGAAAAGGATTTGGAGCAAGGCAAGCTGAATTCAACGTCTCAAAGTGACGTAAAGTGTTACGAACCACAGGAGTATGCTCGAGCTGATCGTCCAGATCCCTACTTTGGCTGCGACATTTGAACGCCGCACAAGTGCCGCCCCGCTCTACCGGATTTCAGCCGGTAGGCGCTCGTTCTCTGCCAGTGACAGTCATCCCTTTAAACCCTAAGGACCTCCTAGATTGTCCACCTGCCCGACATCTGTCCCTTTCCTCACAGCGCGGTGCGATGAAGCGGAAACTGAGCGACATTTAGGAGCAGTCTAAATGACTTCTGTGCAACAGGCAACTGGGCTGCAAACTCACTGAAGGCTGGTCGGCTGGTCGGAGGAACTGTTGCACAAAACCCCGCTGCGATGTCCCTGCTGTGCGTTAGAGGTATGCTCTCACTTCACAGCCGCAAGTTATCGTTTCAATAGGAGAACTGATGTATCCGCTCTGCCAGCATGTGAGGGTTTCTTAAACGGTGAAGTTCTCATGGAAAAAAATTTCATATATAACAACACAAAAAACTTAGAAAGAGAAAAGGAAGGCAGAACATTTGAGGGCAATACTGTGACATTACTCTGAGTTAACTGGCAACTACTGGGGTCCAGCGGTGAAGGTACAGAACATAGAATAAACTTTAAGTGAAAAGATTAAATTAAACCTCGTCTGCCTCCAGTAGCTTAGCACTCCGACTAGATGGTGACTTTAAAAAACAAAAATCACACTTAAGTGGGAGCATTTGGTCATGATCAGTGGATATGTGTGCATTCATGTTTTGTTGCTATTTTTATGCTCACCAAAGAGCACTCTCGAGTTTAGTTTAACTGTTAAAGTACAATATTATAGGTTTTAATACACCAAATGTAAGAGCTTTGTTTCTAAATGAGGATTTATTTATTACGGTAGGCTATGACGTAAGATAAGACGGAAATTTACTTTTGAAACTATTGAAAATCATAGACACGTTTTTGTTGAATGAGAAAATGTTCATAAAATGATTACACTGCATGTTTTCTTCCTGCTATAGTTACATACACTTGGCTCTGATTTTTACCCATTTCGTTGGCATATTTTTTATGATTATTACTATTTTTTTTAATTTTAATTTGTTTTTCCTTTTATTCTTGAACTCTAATTTGGATTAGCATTTGTCCGCGTTTCTATGATTATTGTAGCAGTTCTCTTTACTTAAGTCCTGTTTAGAATGATATGTATGGGTTAAGTAGTCTTTGAGTAATGTGATATTTGGTCCTTTGTGTATTTAGATGATGGTAGCGTTTCTCAGTGTTGGGCTGAGTATCGGTGGCTTGTCTCTGTGTCTAGTCAGCTACTTCCTGTTTTAGTGTGTCAGTCTCTTTGCTTCACCTTTTTTGTACTAAAGGTACCTCATGTCTTATTATTTAATTGAGTTAAGCTGTGTCTTCTTACCTTTGCGTTTCCATTTTCCCGGTTCATATTTAAATCCTCGTCTACAGTCCAAACAAGGCTGGAAGATGTGTTTCTATGCTGTTTTCAGACTTTATTTTATAATATAATTTCAGCTACAGCAAAAGCTTGTTTTTCTGATTATTTCAGGACGATGCTAGCAGCCTGCATTTGGGTCCCTTATATTCTTAAATGATATGCCTTAACCTGAAAATTGTCAAGTGTACAAGTTAAAATATTTACATTTATAATTGTGTATAAAAGTGTGGCTGTTTTATCCGCGATGGACTGTATACTCTAACCTGACAGCTGGGACAGGCTGCACTTACCCCATCATCCTGAATAGGATAAGAGGAAGAAAATAGATTTAATCAATGCCTATTTCTTTGTAATCTGCTGTGCAAGAACACATTTTCCGTATTTGCTGACATTTGGTACTTAAAGGTCTTTATCCCTAAGCAAAGCTTACTGACCCCTTTAAGGTAGCAGGTTACAGAAACTCCCAGTCTCTGCAGGCACATTATAAATAAAATGTGCACTTCCTTCTCCGTTGTTCAGCGTTCTCCTTCCACGTAAACTGCCCCCAAGTTGCCCTGAAGCAAGCCACTTGAGCTGCAGTTGTTTCAAGTAAAGCTGATGAGCGATGTGTGGAGTGAGATTTTAATGTCCGAGTAAAAGAATAAGAAATTATTATTTTTAAACCAGCATGTGTATTGGGACTGATAAAGTTTGATTAATTGAAGGTTGGTGCTTCCCCCTTTCTGCCAGTTTATTAACATTTTTGGCTCCTTTCCACTTCACAAATTGCTCTTCTCTCGCAGACATGCTGATTGATTTTTCACACCATCAAACTATTGTCTGGCTATCTCCAGCTCTCAGCCCCTGGTGTATTGTTTCTCACTGATCATTTCTGACCATTTCTCATCTTTGGGTGTGAGCGCTGCCTGAGGATGATAGGCCACGACCACCACCACCCAACCCCTATTACAGAGTGATGAGATGGGGGTGAGGCTGGAGATGGAGGGAGTGAAGCACACCTGGGTCGCAGTGGGCTCAGACAAGTGGAATTATAAAATAATCTAATTTTGTTTCATAGCTTGCCCTGGGATTGAGAAAGTGTGCTTCACGCTCACATAAAAGTTTTTACTTGTCCAGTTTGGAATGAACCCTGGGCTCAGCTTTTTAAGCTTCGCTGTTTCACTCAAAAGGACAGAAATATGGCTTCAAATCAGTCATAACATTGTCCCACAACATATACGGCAGAAATGTTCACTATCAGCTTCACTACATCATCTTTATAAAGTGCAGATTGGTTAGTGTTTGCAACTTGTTTCTGCTGCCCAGATGAGGCCAGAAATATCAGTTATTTCAGGTCTGATTCATGATTGACTCAAACACTTATCACAGTGGTGACTGAAATAAATTTATAGATATGAGTGGATGCGTGAATGTACAAAATATGTCATCCGACTGTCCTCTAAACAGTTTTTTTTAATCTGAAAATATTCCATCATCTGACTTTCACAAACATATCAAATCTTTTATAAAAATAAATTTTTAGACGGGCAGACTAGAATGGTTTAATAGTGAAAACAACACTGTCAGAAATGGGAAGTAAACCACGCTTTCCTGTGTGAAAAGCTAATGTTTTGTTAACTTGTCCAGCCCATCGTTGTTTCTTTGCAGATTCCTTGCTTTATAATGTCACCTGAATTCTTCCTGAGATAATCTCCCCTTTTTAATGGAAAGGTCTGGAGGGGTCAAGCTTGGTGGCCTTTCTTTGTAACGCTAATAATAGACTTGGAACTCTACCTAGTATCTCCTCCCATTCGCAGACTGTAAGGTGAGAAACATGAGCTACAGGCAAATGAGGAGATATAACCTCTCAGGAACGGGTGGTAAACAAAAACAAACCGTCTATCGTGTTAAAATGCACGCTGTCAAAGAACAGTCCTTGGAAGTAGATGACCTCACTTCCTGTAACGTGTGCTCTTTACTCTTTTATATGACATGGTGTTTTCCTGAAAGAAAATTTCTGCATAAAAGTAGATTTAAAATTTATTTTAAATTTAATTAATGTTTTATATAATTAATAATCTTCTTGTTTTGTTCTTGTTTTGTTTTTCATAGATTTTTTTTTCCTGTTTTTGTGGTTTAAATACGAAACTTGTTGCAATTTTAAATGATGACACTGGACTAAAAAAAAGAGCCTTTCTTAGCGTAAAACATCAGACGCTGAAAACACCAGCAGATAACCGACTGTGTCCTCATGATATTTTCAAGGTGTGCAGGGACAAAAGATGTGTCTCTGTGCGATGAGCTGGGAAATCCTCTCTCTGTTTAACCTGTGGTTAAATGTGGTCTGTGGCACTTTTCTTGTCTGCGATCTACCTAACGTGCTCAGTCAGTCAGTCTTTCCATCTCTTAAAGGAAGTGCCTGATATAAAACCTGACGTGTGGCATTCTTTCTTGGAAGCTGTGATGCTTTTCAAAGGCTCGTTTCCTCATTCCTGGTTGTGTGGAGCACCCTCAGAACCTGCATGGTGGCTGGCAGATCTCTGCAGGAAGTGAACGGCTGCAGAAACGAAAGCAGGATGGGAGGACACAGCTTCTGACAGCTCAGTCAGTACCCACTCCTAGCTATTTCTGGATGGCAATTATCAGTGGAATAAATGCATACAGTGATGGCATTGCATAATTTGCTCAGTGTTGAGTAAGGTTACTGTGAAGAAATTCCATTAGATGAAATTATCCGGCAGTAATGGGAGATAAATACATGCAGGTCGGCTGTCAGGCATTTGGAGATAGCAGAGTGGCATTCAGTCTCAGCAGATCGGCACAAAAACTGGAGCTTGTGTAGATTTCATTTATCTTTTTTTTTTTTTTTTTTTTTTATGGCTTGTTTTTTTTTTTTTTTGTCACAGCCAGGCGCTGATAATTCAGTGAGCTTGATTAATTGGTCATCAGCAAGAGTGAACACCTCTATAAAAGCAGACGTTTTGGCAGTTTGTCTGTTATAACATACCTGAATGCTCTAGTTGTGTGAAATGTGGTGTTCAATAGGAGAAATTGCTGCTACCTATTATCATGTGAATCCATAATTCTACAGTGACAAAAGATTATTCACAAGTAGTGAACATTCAAGACGGTTGCCAATCTTCCCAGGACTGGACATCCCAGTAAATTTACCAAAGGGTCAGAGGAATGTGATACATCTCAGACTCTTCAGGCTTCACTAGGCATGTTAAATGTTAACGTTCAGACTGAAGAAATGTGGCTTGTTTGGAACGGTTGCCAGGAGTAAGCCTTTTGTCTCTAGAAAGAACACGGCAGCATGGTTTAAGTTTGGAAAGTTGCATCGGAATTCAGTTCCACTTTATTTTTATAGTGCCAAATCACAAAAACAGTTGCCCCAAGAAGCTTTACATTGTAAGGTAAAGACCCCAAAATAATACAGAAAAAACTCCAACAATCTGATTACCCACTATAAGCAGGCATTTGGCGACAGTGGGAAGGAAAAACTCCCTTTTAACAGGAAAATCCTCAAGCACCGATGGGGGTGAGTGGACTGAGTTAGTTTCCATTGTGGAAAAGAGCCATAAGAGAGCCAGAACTTACAACTAACTAGTAATTAAATGCAAAGTGGTGTATAACGCAACTTATTGCTGCTAAAGGTGGTTTTACAAGCTACTGGATCATGCTTCTGCTTCTGCATCTTGGCTCCATTTTTGTTAAATAATGACAAGAGAAATGAAAATTACAACCATAAATATACACAAAATACATCCTTAAATACTGGTCCTGCTGCTAATGCTAAAAACAGTGAGGTCATTACATTTCCTCTTTTACTGACTACCCTACTCTCTAAAACTCTTTTTAAATCTCCAACAGGTCGACCAGATTTTAGGTGATGATCCCGATGTGAAAGAGAGACTGTTCGCTGTGCTGAAGCAGTATGCTGCAGAGAAAAAAGTTGAGTGGTTAGCTTCTGTCCTGCCAGAGATACTCACCACCGATGAACATCGACAGCTCATCTCCAGCATCAGGTAGGGGACAGAGTTTTGAGCTCAATTGCGCAAGTAGGAAGTAGATTTGAGTCTTCATTGGAGAAGATGCAAAAAGATGCAAGCAATTTGTGAATGAACTCTAATGCCAAATGCTCTCTAAAGTACGTTACCATACTAGGCCATCTCTTTGTGTCGCACTCTTTGTATCGCAGAGAACTGCACACGTTTTCTGCCCTAGTGAAAACTAAAATAATCTGCATGGACTGAATTCACAATGCCTGTAAGCTGGATTTTCCTGCTGCTCATTTGGTTGCCTGTTAGAATGATTTGTAGGTTCCATCCACAACACATGGTAAATCCACAGTGAGCCTCCCAAGTTGCTTAAACTGTCATTTCTAGTGAAACCGAGAAACTAAACTGGCAAAGACGGGTCTCTAACTGGGAGCTTAGAGTTTTGGGGGGTAAAATTGGCAAAGTGTTCTGCATTCACAGTATCCAGCAGGTTTTTTGTTTGTTTTCCTTTTTTTTGAGGTTGCTTTCTACCAGACAGAACCGTGCCAGGTAGCCAAACGTGAACATCTCTTTAGTTAGGGGTTGTCTGTGTGCCAAAATAAATCCCCAGACGGTCTGTCCACAGATTCCTCTCCATCCACAACTCCAGCCAATTGAAGCTTTTATTCTCCTACTACACTGGCTTCCTTCCTCCAGTACTACTACACCAGTTTCAACTCTGTTTCATGATATTAATATACTGTAAGAAGTGTTTCCAATTTTATGATGTCACTGCTAAGACAGGCAACAGGATATTTAGTGCCTTCAATTAGGTATGAATAATCCAAAGCTGAGAGTTGGTATTTGTGCAATGAGGGACATTCTTATCTGCTAAAAGGACCAATACCAGCATTAATAGCATCTCTCTGTGGACCTCCATCCTTGCCCGTCTCCCAGCTCTCCTGCTTGCTCTCCCTCTCTCTTAAAGGGGTGTTTGTGTTTAGCACTGATAGATTGTCCTCTCATTATAGCGCTCAGACTGTTTTCCTGCTTTCTCTGTTCGGTGACCATTTTTTTCTTGACACTTGGTGAAGACGGCCTCCCGGCCGCACCAAGGTCCCAGAAGACCTTTTATCCCCCACAGAGGAGCAGCTCAGTAGCAGTGCACGAGCCCAGTATTCTGCCCACTGCTGCTTTTAGACTTGTGCACACGTTTAGCTGATTATTGAGCCATGGCTGACAGCTAAAGCAATGAACTGCCTGGGGTGAGTATATCCTCCTCTCATTGCTGATATTCTCTAGTTTTGTGTGAAATGTGGCTTCCTTGTGTATTTTTGCAGACGCTGTGGGTTTGTATCACCTCCCATCTGCTGGTGGCCGTGCAGGTGTGATAATGTGAGAGCTTGAGTGGATGTTTAATGCAGTCCTTAAAGTACAGGACAGGCTGCTCCTGCTGCTGCAGCTGCTGCTGATGTTTGATAGATTTAAAATTCATTATCCCCCTTACTTTGGGGATAATGAAGCTTATTTGGACCATTGGCAATTTATTCATACAGTTTGATGTAATGCAGTCTCAGCTTGTTGGTTAACAACACAGTTAACAGTGCAATGCTCTCGTGTCTGTGTATGAAGTGACTGGGGGTTCTTAGGATCACTAAGTCTCTGCTTTTAGGGTGTACTCTCTTTTTACATGTATGAGCAGAGGGTGTGGTTCAGTTAGTATCTGTGTGCTTGAATTGGAACATCATTTTGACTCTGAAATTGCCTAAATAATCAGTTGAAAATGTTTATTACGTTATTTATTATTATTTTTTTAATAGCTATATGTATAGATCCGTCACAAAATCTCTCATTTGTAGCCATTCAGACAGGCAGTAGTATGCCTCAACATACTACACACCACTTGCTTTGTTAGTGGTGCTGATAATGATGGTGTAGGAATAAGAGGCTGGAGCTTGCTTGTAACTATTCCCGAGCTGCTGCTGCTGCAACTGTACTCTGTACATAAAAAAAAAAAAAACGGCACATAGGAGCCTTGTACAGCGTCTTTATTGAAGTGAACACGAAGTACAGAGTGGGTACAGTCGAGAGCGGAACAAGTTGCCTCCTTCTATTAGTATGAACCGCGTTCCAAGTCATTAATCACTTGCAAAGCTCTGGAACAGTGGAGAAGATCGATACTCAATAAATATATTATATTATGAAAACAGCTGCAGGACAAAACAAAATGCTCATGGCATTTCGTTTTTTGGAGAGATCCAGGTGGTCATAATGAACAGATGTCTGTTATATTTGTTATGACAGAATGTTCTTCAGTTTAGAGGAAGCTTTTCTTGCTAAATGAGCTTCTTTGATATCACTTCAACCACCATCCAGCCGAGGATGACAGTTGCCTTCCAAGCAAGCAGCTGCCGCAGGGTCTACTGTCTGACTTTTAGATATTCTGAGTGTGATTGCTTCACAGATTCTCCACAGGTTGACAAGGGAATGATGGTGGCCTTTCACGTCTCTTTAACATAGTACCCGAGTCTTTGGTGTCCCTATGTTCTGCTGTAGGGGATGGTTCAGTATCGTGCAGGAAACCAAAGTCTCCTGAAAGGCACCGACTTCTAATTACAAAGAAAGTTTTCTTTGCATGAAAGAAATAATCAGCTAAGAACCGCGTACATTGCAGATGGCCTTTATAAGACCCCTGACAGGGCTAGCCTTGTTAATCACAGCAAAACCAAGATCACACGTTTTTCTGTACCATGTTGTGTATCATGACAGCATTTATGTGTGACTAGAACAGTGAGTATTAGTCTTCATGTATTTCTAAGCCTTGTCATCTTTATACAAAGCTTGCAGGCTCTGGGGGATTCTGCTTTATTTTTAAATACGGCCTTTTTTTTTCTTCTTTTTTTTGCCTGGTGGAAATATTGATAAATTAATTCATTTTGATCCCTTTCCAACATTTATTTTCTGTCTTCTGAATCATCACTCACTTTTTTATTTTCAAACTATCCAATCAGTTTGATGGCAATCACACTAACTGGATAGTGGACATATGCTATCACGAACCTGCTAAATGAGTGTGTTAGCGCCGTCACCTCGAGCGTGGGAGGAAATTAAAACATGATTTTTGTCCAGGAACCGCCTCGCAGAGGTGCTAGTGTGATTGTTCAAGATAGACTCTATGTCTTTATAAGATGACAAAGACTAAGTTTACTTCGTAATGTCACTCCAATTTGTTCCTCATTCATTATATTTCTACATACTGAGTTCTTGCCATGTGACTGGCTGATTGGTCATTTTTATCTATAAGCAGCTGAACAGGCATACCTAATAAAGTGGCTGGTGGGTGTATATCCCGTTGTATATGTGCTGTACATATACACATTTTTTTAATCACTGTTTAAATCATTTATTCTACATTAATTATCTGGAATTGCTATTTCTTTCATCACTGTGGTCACAGTTTGATTACAACACTTTAAACTGCAGAATTTTTAATAATCTGCCTTCAAAAGGTCAGAAGGGCAGATCCTATGCTAACGTCAACAGACCACATCATCTGCCCATCTTACTTATTCTACCTATATGTATTTAGGCTTTGCACCAAACTTCCATCTCTGCATCACAGTCACATCTGGACATTCAAAATGAAATGAGGTCTTTGTAGTTTTCTGCTTGTCATTCCTCCCTTCTGAGAAATCTGTCCCTTCCTCCCAGCTTGCTTCCTCCTCCACAACCCTCCTTCAGATAATTATAGATCTGTTCTTTATAAATGAGGTCAAATCAGAGCACTCATTTAGTTTCCAAGAGTTGACG
>VUQR01004929.1:50523-66393 GCA_015108515.1 Hemichromis elongatus
GACACTTCTCCTCCACCCACTAACACACTTGATTACACGACTGTCCAGTTAATAACACCACAGTGGACGCGGTGCAGCACAGGACTGTGGCAGTAAATCTCCATAGCGAGCTAACTAATAAAATCCTGGACTCTTTGAGTCTTCAGCAACACGAGGTCTTAAAAAACACGTGGCCCTTAATGTCAAATGTGATCATGCTGGCCGGACACACGGCAGCGGGAGGTGAGCTGATCGTGTTAAACGGGCAGCGTGTGTCAGTAAGAAGTCGCGCTGCATTGCTGGTGCCTTCCATGCACTGAATAAACCTAAAAGACTGTTGTGTAACACGGTTGTGTCTCCACAGTAACTGGAAATATACATAGAGCAGTGAGAGAGAGAGAGACAGAGAGTTAGAGGTGGGAGCAGAGAGACAGATGTAGATATCAACAGAAAAAGAGACGAACAGAAGTGAGGAGTAAACAGATGTAGAGATGGAGATCGATGCCAATGAGAATAGAGAGATGGAGAATACAGGTAAACAGAGCGATACAGATTTCTATGAGGATGATATAGATGCAGTCTATATATCTATATCTCTATCTAGATGCAATAATATAGACGGAAGGAAGTAATTATAGATAATACTAAGGATTTGTTAAAAAAACCCAAAACAACCCCATCTGGATCTGGATCCAGATAGGCTGTGAAAGTTAATTGCTTCTAAGTTGCGCCAAGCCGTCCACAACTTTATTAATAATCCTGCCAGACGAACAAACTAACCACAGAAGCTGCTTGGCAGAGGTGAAGAAACAGTGATAGACAGATGGTTGAAGGTAGGGAGATAGAAATAGACCAAGAAACATGGGTAGTGACATTTAGGTAGGGAGATGGAGAAAGAGATCGATGGAGAAGTGGGATACAGGTGGAGAGAGATGTCGACATAACGTTTTGGGTAAATCCACCCCCGGATGTGTCGTCGTACAAAATGGTCTATCGACTATCGATACACAAAATCAAGCACTATAGGGTGGTAACTGCCTGTATAGTGTGTGTACAATGTGTACCAGCAGACTGACTGATACCTTTTCAGAGTGCATTCAGCTGACGTCATGTGAAATCATTCATATGTATATGAAGCTTTGCTGGTGAAGCCCAGCTGGAATGAGGTGAGGCCTCAAGCAGCCTGATAGACACTTAGTTTGTCAAGTGTGCTCAGAGCTGATGCTGTGAGCTCTTCTTTTTTCTTTTTTTTTGCTATTGAGCAAAAATAACAGAAACACACAGAAACACAGCACCCAGTGTGCCTTTCTGCATTTAGCTTGGCTTACATAAGAGCGTATAACCACGGCTATCAAAGAATAGGCTTGTCTCTGTTCTCTTGTTGTCTTTTTTGCCTTCCTCCTGTTTATATACCAAAGCAGTGTTGCCTTTAGTTATTTCCATGGCAACGCTCCACGGATAGACAGAACGAGCCTCATCTTTGATACACCGGGACGTTTCCGCCGAGTATTCTTCCGATTGGGGTGAATGAGGGAGAGGAGCCCCGCATTCAGCAAAATGTCAAAGCTATTCTGAACATGTCCCAATTTTTTATTGTTTTTTTTAATTTGTTTTTATTCAAGCCGGAAACAAAAAAAAAACAATGTCTGGCATTCAAGCTGGACTAATTTGGGTTATTTTAGAAAATTATCAGCTCGGATCGAGTCAAAGAGAGGGTCACGTCTGTGTTCAGACTCCCACTTACAGGAAGTGACAAAAGCAAAAACGAAGTGCAGGCAGGCTTGTAAACAACAGCGTGCGAGTGCTCACTCCAGGGACAGCTGGGCTTCCCATTCATTCATTCACAGCCATCAATGCTGTTAAATGACGTCACAAGCAACACTAAGAACTCATTCGTCTGATTTTGCTTGACTGGTCGCTTTTACGAACTCCACACATTTTCGTCTTTAAGCTTCTGGTTTTTCTTTCTTTGTTTGCATTTTAAAGTTCACATTTTGACTAAATGGGTAATGAGTGTCACCCTCTTTGAAATTTGAAGGCCAGTAGACAGGCACAAAGCTTTACGTTGTTAGAAACATTTAGTCGGACTGAAACATGCAAAGGTTTTTCAGAGAGCTCTAAATCTGAATGAACGAACCGCTGATCCCACTTCCTGCCTGCCTCTCTTCCTCAGGATCGTCCGCGTCTACAGGGGGAAGAAGAACTTTGGCTTCACGCTGCGGGGTCACGCTCCCGTCTGCATCGACTCCGTCATCCCAGGTACTGCTTCTATAATAAAACCCAGGACAGTGCAGTCCTGACTGACGCCTCCTCTCTTTGTGTGCCGGCTTTTCACTCGTGCGCCGTTCTGTGTTGTGGGCGGGGAGGGGGGCAGATGTATTTTACGTGGGTGAGGCTGTTGTGGTGCCAGCCGCTCGGGGCTGAAGGTGATCAGGAGGTGTTTTTGTGTGTGTGAGACTGAGTGTTGCCGGAAGTGGACTTATCTGACTCACTAGTGAAATGCTAAGAGCAAAAGACTCAGAACAGGTTGTGCTGTGCGGCAGCAGGTACGCCTGTGGTCAGTCAGTGCGGCACAGATGTCGTTTATAATCTGTTTGTTATTCTTGCTGTGCAGTTTAACTGGTCATAGGGTGGAGGAGTAAGTCTGTTGTACATCAAGTCATCCTGCAAATATGTTAGTGTCATGATCTTATACTTACAATGAAGGGCACTCTGATGCTTCTTTGACCAAACGGCTTGCTCTGGTAATGTTCTCTTCTAGAGCTTCATCGTTAATATTTAAACCATGCAGAAAACATCACGTTAAAGCTGTCAGCTTGTGGTTTTGTGGGCACTTAATGCCTGATAGCAGTCTAGCCAGCCTAGCTGTTGATGTCCTTGTCTAACTCTGGCCAAACAAGCAATTAGGCTGATTTCCCATTTGTTCTTTTTCCTATTGTAGACTATTTCTATAAACAGCCACAGTTTAATATGTTTCTGCTTTATAGACTTGCATCAACATAAAGGATAACGATAAGGCCATACTGAACGACTTGCTTGTTTTATTAAAGCTAGCTTTTAAATCTAATTTCTACTTAGAGCTTATGTGAAACAGTCATAATTACTTTCTTAAATTTTCCGCAGTAAAAGGTTATTTAATTCACAGTTATTGCTTTCTGAAACAAAACTAGCAGACAACGGTGGCTGTGAAGCTACTGCTGAGGGAATTTGCCAGGTTCCTTGGTGAGGAAGGCGGTGTGCGTGTGCGTTGTGTGTGTGTGTTTGACGATGACGGCACTGCTCCCGCCCACCATCATCCCCCACCAACATGTGCTGAAACAGCCAGAGCGGACTGACTCAGTGGGGCCTTGTGGAGGTGGGCAGCACGGTTCTCATCGTGACCTGACCACAGATTCGTTGCCGATAGCGCGGAAGCCACAACCCCGTTTCCCCCATTAAGACTTTACTGCATCCAAACTTTGGGTTAAAGAAGAAAAAGAAAAAAACAAATGACATGACAGCTCCTCATCCGCAGTGTGCTGACAGATGAGGAGGCGATGGGTACAGTGCAGTCAGAACTTATTCCGCCAGGGATTGTTTTGACAGCACTGTTTCCTTACGTAATAAGATTTAGCATGGAGCTCATCTTGTTTGTTGATGGGCTTTGTTGGATCTCATACACAGATTGACAGCATCACATTAGTCACCATCTCTCCCCCCATTGTGCCCGTCTGTTCTGTGCACCTTGTTAACTGGAAGGATTGGTTTCAGTGTTTTTTCCCAGTCTCTGATTGATGTTTGATTTTCTGCCATCTTTGTCGACCTCTCAGATAGTCCTGCCGAGGAATGTGGGCTGAAGCCAGGTGACCGTATCCTCTTTCTCAACGGACTGGACATGAGGTTTGTCTTTAATGGATATTATTGTTAGCAGCAGTAGTGGTTAGTAGTATTTTGCCATTCCCTGCTGCCCGAGTTCTTGACCTTACACAGTATATTTAGACACGGGCACTTGTTTTTCTCCAGGAGAAGCCATCTGCTGCCATTTATTCTGCCTCAGTATGAAAAACAGCTCTCACAGAGCCAGATAATCCATCACAAACACATAAGCCTTCTGATTTTTTTCTGACGTAGTTTCTCCTCGATATTTTCACAAGCACATGACGCCTCTATTATTTTTTCCTGCTGTAGATTGTCCTTGATAGTTTCTGTGATGAGTTTTATGAGATTTTCATCATAGAAACAATTTGTGCACTGTTACAGACCCGCGCGGGAGGACGTGGATACGTTCTGAAAATAACTTATCATACTATCATATCTGGATCTTCGGTGCATCAGAATAGAAGTTAAAAAATGCAGCCAACAAAGTCTTCAGCTGTGCACAGCAAGACCATAGGTTTTAGTAGCTGTTCATCACTACCCAAACAAATCTCACAACTTTGGACAGTTTTCTCTGCACACAATTGAAAGTCTAGTTATCAGGCTCTTTACTGTGACTAATCAACCAGCATACGTATATGACAGGGAACAGAAAAAGCACTAGACGTGCTTGAGTGCTGTCTGTAAGAGACCAGTGCTTATTGCTTTCAGCTGTTTATTGGATTTCTTCCTCTAATTTTATGAAATATCTGCAGTTTCGTGAAGTGAGCTAAAGCAGCAGGATCCATATGAGTGTCCCCTCCCCGGGGAGTCGCCTGCATTTTTACATATTGCGCAGCAGCACTGACTTTAATGATCAATCATCACAAGATAAGACCGGTCAAGACCTCCCGGGAAATCTTTCATTTCTACAACTCACAGCATTAATGACAGTGTTACTGTTAAATCGTTTGTTACACAGTGACCGTTCTATCTCCAGCTATCTTTATACATGGGCACAAATTTCAGTCTTTTGAAAAACCCAGACAGATAGAATATTTTTTTTACACCAGCACATTTTCTCAGTCCTCAGGAAAATACTTCAGTCAGTCCTCATTTTTTTTATGTTTTGCTGCCAATGAGTCTGACTTTCTTGGATCTTTTTTTTAAGTGGTCTTGGGGATATTTTTTTTTTCATGTTAAACCACTTAACACGGACCTATGAATCATTCAAGCATAAAAAACATTAAAAAAAAAACATCTAACTGAAGGGATGAATCAGTGCTGTGTCTACACTTAACAGACAACTTAAGTGTTGTCTTACAGTATGTTTTGCACTAAGTACCGCAGCAATTTCCTATTGTTGTAAACCTGCTCAACATTTGGCAGTAAAACTCTTTTCTGATTCTGTTTCTGATTCAAAGAATCACTTTTAAACTGTATCCTTAGACATTTTGTTACAAGCAGCCTGTTACAAAAACACGTGATGTCTCATCAGAAGTGGTCTCAGTGGAAGGGTGTACCAAATTAGACAAGAACAGGTCTGAAAATCAGTTTTAACAGGTCTGATGGAGTGATGCAATTTGACATCTCTGGATCAGATTTTGGCCAATATGTACGAAAGGCAGGAGCAAGATATTAGAGTGAGTGTCTATAGCCGTCTGCAAAAGACTGTGGAGACTGTCATGTTTGCATTTCAGTCAGTGGTGTAAGGGATCTAATAATGAGCCCAGAAAAGTAAAGTCAGATTTTGATCCAACGTACCTGGATAGAAAAGCACGCAAACAGTGATGGATTTGCCTCCCCAAGCCCGGACCTTATCTTTACTGAATCTTGATCGAAGTCAGTCATACATCCAAAGTAGAGCTTAGAATGTCCTACGAGAATTCTGGAGAAATATTCTGAAAAGTACTTAAAGAAATTACAGAAAATCAAATACCAAATATTGACTTTAAAGCTTGTTAGGGTGAACTTGTTTGTAGACTTCTATTTCTCATTTTCTAAGCAAAATATGAGTGGTTCAAGACTTTTGCACAGTACTCTTTTTTTATTGGATATTTGACAATCAGATTGTTAAATTTTCAAGTAGTTTTATCTCCAGGAAAAATGAGTTTTTACATCCCATCCCGAGGGGTATGTTAATGAAGCCCACCGTCACACACCTTGACACATGTGCAGATGCCGTATGCGAGCATGAGCTGATGAACGTGATCGCAGCCTTTATGTAAACTGAACTTTTCTCGTGGGAGTCACCGTAGTTCTTCGGTGGACTTCACAGCTTCTTGACCTTCTCCTTCTCGTGAGTGAGTGTGGGAGTGCGGATAAGAAATCTGATTTTGAACTGTACCTATGCGAGCTCAGCAAATACACCATACCAAGCAATACATCAGACAGTGTTTCCATGTGAGAAAACAGCACTACTCATCCTGCCACCCTGATAACCATGTGAAAGAAGAGTCGCGACGCGTCTCCCGGGCTACTTGATGTACTCATTTGATTGGCACTGTGTAATTTCGCTGCTCTCTCTGATAACATGGTGCTGCGGCCGTGGGAGGTGATCAGGAAAACAGTGGGAGGCGCTCACCAGAAAGGAGGAAAAGAAAGTACAAGATATTTGGACGTTACAGTGTAGTGTTTACAAAGCGTCTGTAACAATGTGGAAAATGAGATATTTGTTATAATGATGGAAACAATTATTTTTCCAGTCCTCTTCCCTTTAAGGTAAAAAAAAAAAACTGTCTATATGTTAAAACTTTGCTGTTACGTGATGACCAGGGCTTATATTTGGATTTATTGTGTCCATGTACATCACATAAAGAACAAGATGCTCTCACATATTGCACCAAAATATAGAAGTAAGTGTGGGAAGCTTCTCGTGGCTTGCAAGGTGTCTTAGAACAGCAGCAGTGTTTCTGGGCTGACTGAAACAAAAAAAACCCACATTTTTTATTTTTTATTATATAATCCTGTTAAATGTAGTGTTTATGTATGTCTGCTTACATAATTTTTCAATTATGCTTGCAAAATGATCATTTCCCAGTGTCTTATCTTAGTATTACATAATCTAATTCAGCGATTCTGCTGGCTTGTACACGTCTTACAATAGATTACATTACTTCAGTCCTTTTATAATACAGCTAACAGCCATCGGCTCTCCATTTTTTTCCCCTTGCTGTAGGAACTGCTCCCATGAGAAGGTGGTGTCTATGCTGCAGGGCAGCGGGGCAGTGCCCACTCTCGTGGTGGAGGATGGTCCATCTGACTTTTCTTCAGACCAAACAGATGCAGATGAATCCTCTAGTCTGGCCCCTACCACATTACCACGCTCTAGGTTAGCGCATCAAAAATCTGACACTAGACCTAGCCTTTGGCAGTGTATTATTAGTAATTAGTAATTAGTAATTAGTTCAGTAAGTAAGAATGGGAAAATAATCTTAGATTTCCTCCATACATGCCGTCCAGGTCCCCTGGTCTCAGTTCTCTCCAGTGGGTTGCAGAGATTCTTCCACCGAGCATCAAAGTCCACGGGCGGACTTTCAGCCAGCAGCTGGAGCACCTGCTGACCATCCAGGAGAGATACAGTGTCTGCAAAGCCTTAGAGACCTTCTTCCAGCACAGGTCAGTGAGCGAAGGGACAGAGAGCAGAGGGTTACAGAGGAGTCTGTTAGCAAAATAAAACATGGAGTATTGAGGAAATGAATGATGGAGGGAAGCAGGAAGTTATAGCTTCCGTTAGGCTCTGATTATATTTCCTATATAGGATGAAGGAATAGAGAGAGATGAGATGATGATGAATTAGCACGGCAGATGATGCAAACATGTGAGGCAGCAGGATTAAAATATCACTGTTATTCAACTGTGCATACAGTGTACACCCAACAACATAAATCATGCCATAAGTGACATCTTTGTTATCCTCCCACCCTTTTCATTGTTCTCTCCCAGCATCTCATTCTCAGCTTTACACGATGCAAGGAATATAAAATGAACCCAAGCACTGAATGATAGTCAACAGTAAGCAGGGATTATATAAAGAAGACAGTGAGTGGATATGGAGCACGTGTGTTTGCAGGAACGTGGACACCCTGATCGTGGATGTGTTTCCAGTGTTGGACACTCCAGCCAAGCAGCTGATCTGGAAGTTCATCTACCAGCTGCTGACCTACGACGAACAGGAGCGCTGCCAGTCCAAGCTGTCCCGCTTCCTTGGCTATAAGAGCAACGGTGAGGTTTGGAAAAAAATGAGAAGTGTCCTGTTGGTGAATTCCAAGTTGGAAGGACAGATATTTATCCTGATGTGCTCTGATCATTCCAGACTTTTGTTTATAAAAATACGCTTTGAGGTTGTGCTTTTTATAATAAAAAACAAAAATCGAGCAAAATCTGACCCTGTGTGTGTTTTGCAGCATTATTGGAGCCCGACAACGGTCCGGAGCACCACCGGCGCAGCAGCTCCATGCGGGTGACGGGGTCGTCGTACCGCAACAACATCCGAGAGAGGAGCTCCGACGACTGCATCATCGGGACTCACCTAGGAATGGGTACGCTTATGCACGGCAACGTCCCGGTCGGATAAACCTGTTGAATAACAGTCCGTTGTCCTTTAGCACAAAATAATTATAATTTCAAAGTTGTTCAGCTGAGTTTGATACAAAGGTTTTAAAGAGCCTTCCGGCTCCATCCTGCAACATTACTGCTACAATATAACCACTTTCAGCAATTTATCTTGTCGTCAGGCAACCTTTCTTTGATGTAAAAGCTGTAATAAGCCACTGTAGGCTACAGCGCAGAGACAGCTGGAAGACAAAGTTAGCAATTAAAGGTAGAGCCGGTGAACATTTAGCTGATGAAGATGAAGAGTTTTTCCCTCGGGAGGCAAAAAAAAAAAAAGAGACTTGAGTGGGAACGCTGCTTCGTCACTGCTGGATGAACTGAAATGGTGTCGTAACAAGGTTGTTTGCCCAAAACAGAATTTTAATGCTGCTTTAACGAAATCTGTAAAGCAAGAGGGATTTAAATGGGGTTGTTATTGCTAATAAGCTATGTGCTTATTTAAATCTGCTCATAAGTAATTCAGTTTTCCCATTATTATAACAAAACACATGTAAGAGAAATCAAGGATGAGACAATAAATGGGGATTCCTTATGAAGTTACTGTACTATGCACACTGCTACCTAAATTCCCATTGATCCAGGTCTTATCAGAGATAAGTAATAAGGCAGTCATCACCAGCTCTTACATTACATCCATTTCTCAGCTTCCTTTTGCTTTTGAAATCTTCCCCAAGCTCTCAGTTTGAAACCATGTTTCTTTCCAGGCTGGTTCAGGCTTCAGGTACTTTACTTTTCCCCAGTTTTCCATTATCATCACTGACCTCTGTTGCGGGACCTGAGCTTTTTTTGCTCCTTCTGCGCTGTTCTGCTCTGCTTCATCCGCTCTCCTCCCAGGCTGGAGGTGGATGGTGGATGAACACGTGTCACTGTTCATCCTTTATTGTGCTTTAGGAATTCATATCGATGAATCCGGGAGCCCGGAGGAGAGGCAGTCAGGAGATGGAACCTCCTTCCCCGAGTCCCCTGACCTCAATCATGTAGGTATACCCGCAGCTTCGCCGCGCCTAGCTCCTTATGGAACGCTAGCTATGTTCGCTGTGCTCTCTGGTCTCACTTCATTTGAAGGTCTGCTGATCATTACTGTTACTTTGATAATTGGTCAGATGTGAGTTTGCAGCTTAACCAAAAAAATACCACTAATAAGCAGCAGACCTTCAAAGAAAATGTACCCAGCAATAACGTGCTAATGAGATAATCATGCCTTCATCTGTAGATGACAGGTGTGTATACGGAGCTGGAGAACGTGTATGCAGGAAAGAGTGTGCCTCCACTGCAGTGCGGCTCCTCACCAGAGCCCGAGAGCCCTCTCTCCCCCCTCACACTCCCCACCCTCACAGGTATTCTGGGTCCGACACAAGTGCCTAAAAACTCACCTACAGCATCCACACGCTATCAGATACATGCTTTCATCTTGCCATTTTAAGCCACAAAGGTCCCATATTTGCATAATGAACAGATAAAATGACAAGCATAGTGATAGAAGCGGATCAATGTTGGGCCTTGGTGGCACGTGACTGATGCCATGTTTACATCATGATGAGATTTGGGGGGTCATGGTGGACGATGTGTCCTTACAGGTGGCAAACAAGCAGAATTGCTGCAAAGTTTCTTTGCCAGTCCGATGTGAACATGGCATGGCAACCACTTCAGATCACAGTCTACATGTGCACACAAGCTTTCATTTTATTTCTGAATTTATTTTGCAATGGTTACCTCTCAAAAGAAATAATCCTCCAGGTGACTACATGGTCTAGAATGTCACATATTTACTATAAGGAATGATTCTCACATCAAGGTGGCCTAAATATAAATCGAGGCCATCGTTTTTAATGTGCGTCTCTACAGGTAATCGTAAATCTGGTCTCTCCCTGTCCTGGAAGGAGCCTCTTCCCACTCCCGTGTATGAAATCCACCACCAAAGCAGCATCGACTCCAACCCTTATGTCAGTCTGGAGAGCCCCCCGGCCTCCCCTCATCCCTCAGACAGCGGCCCCAACGTGCTGACCCACCGCAAAAAACTGTTCACCTTCTCCCGGCCGCCACGCAGCCGAGACACAGACAAGTTTCTGGACTCCCTGAGCGAGCAGCTGGGTCACCGGGTCACTCTGGTGGATGACTTTGTGCCCGGAGAGAACGACTACGAGGAGGTGAGGAAGAAAAACAGGCCACGATCTTAGAGTGTTATAGTTTCTTAAGACTGATGGAGGTGACTTTCAATTATTCCACCACTGAGCTGCCAGCTGTGAGAGGCAGAGCTTTGCTACAAGTGTTTTACCTTTTATTGGAGCTTTTTGGAGCAGGAGCAGTTTTCATTTATGGGCCTAAGACAAAAAATAAAAAGGTTGAGGCTCGTCGTTGTCATATTTTGTTTGATATTATGAACCATATCTTTGTTTTTGTAGACAAATATGTTTTGTATGCTGTACTATATATATGGCAGTCATGCTAATGATACGTAATTCATTGCACAAAGACAGAGTGTTTGTAGTTTTGTAGTGCAGTTCTGTAAACCACCAAAGCGGATTTTAAACCAGACTTGTCTAATACTTTATGGAGCTAACTGCAAGAGTGAGTGACTTACTATTAAGCTTACAGCAGCCTATGCAGGATAAGCTGGCTTCTGTAATGTTTAAATTCTACAAATATAAAATCTTCATTAATTAAAGCTCTTTGCAGTCTGAACTCGTCCATGCTTCAGACTCTTATAGGTGCTGGTTCAGTGAGAGGAATAACGGATAACTGTGCCTGCATTTAACATGCGTCATGCATCACAGGTTTATTATTATTGTCTATATTTTCAAATGAGTTTAAATTATGTCTTACTAGTATTAGCTTAGAAGGTGAGTATTGCTATGATAAAAAATAATGCTGGTCATTCTTTCACTGCCACAATATTGATTGGGCCAGACGGGAAAATGTCATGCTGTCTGACTCAGTCGCGCAGAATGTACGCCGCTGCAGCGAGGAAGCTGTTAGACGGCCGTGATCTCGTTTTATATATTTAGCTTGATAAGGAGAAAATCTGTTGTTTGTGCATTTGCTCATTAATAAACAGTAAGCAAGTTGAACATTTAGAGAAGTATTAACGTTGTAGTGTTGCATGTTTACATTAGAGCACCTCTAATGTACGCTACAATGAACACTTGTGTCACACGAACAGATATATGAAGGTGGTTGTCATGGTTTCAGAAGAAGAGTTTTGCCTGTAAGTAAAACGATACTCAGTTACATCATAGAGTTTTATCTGTTATTTCTGCTTAGCAATCTGTATTTAGAATAAGCACTGGGCTTTTTATAGCATTGTCATATTATTTCATGTTATGTTGTGTTGTTATTTCCATAGTTTTTATATAGAGCTTTGGAGATATTTAAGTGCATGGGTTTAAAATTCTGTAGATTTGATGTTATTTTGTAGATATTTTCTATTCTAAAAGTCAAAAAGAAAAAAAGTTGAATTTTTTAACTTACTATGAAGTGTGATAAATATATTTTGGGACTAGACCTGTAAAACAAATCACCTTTTTAAACAAGCAAACTTGAATTTGGCTAGTCGCCCCTTCAAGATTGCACCCTTGTGCACCTCTGCATTGATTTTAGTGTAACTACCTTTTAAGTTTAACTTTATTTCTGGGGAAAAGACAAAGATGGATGGAGGGCATAAGTAGAAGTTTGTGTTAACAGGCTGATCTTTCTGAGCAAGCTTGGACATTATGTACTGAAAGCTGCTTTTTGGTTTGCTGGTGGTAGCCAGACCCCGAGCTCTCACCAGCACAGATGGTTCAGGGCATTAAAGCTGGGTCAGTCTGACATAGATGTCGACTTTTAGCAGAGGTTTGTGGTCCAGATAAAAATTACAGATGAATGGGACGTAAAGTAGCAGCGCTATTGGAAGTAGTCTAGAGGTGCACGAGGACACAGTCTTTTTTAAAATAAATTGTCAGAGATCCAAAACAAATCAGCTTGAATAGACTGGATTATTAAACATATTAGTTGTTTTTTAGAGCATGCAGAGGTGAAGTTGGTTCTCTGGTCTAATGGTGCAAACCTCCTCCCTCCAGATGAGCTTCCAGGAGGACCAGGAAATCGGCTTCATGCCCCGGCAGCTCAGCAGCGGCAGCAGTGAGGATCACAGCAGCAGCGACGAGGCCTCCTCTCCCTGCTACTCCTCTGGATCCGAACCAATCCCACCACCTCCCACCCAAAGCCCCCCGCCTCCTCCACCCTTGCAGGCTCTCATACCCCCTCCTGTTCCGTTTACCGACCCTCTCCCACCAGTGCGCTTCTCACCCGAGCATGTGCCCCGCAGCCGGATGCCCTTCCAACCGCACCACCCCATCATCCCTCCTCCTCCACCCCCTCCAAGAACCATCCTGTCCAGCCGCTCTCCCCTACACAAAAAGCACCCAAGCAGAGATGAAAATGAGAAAACTCTCCAGCGCTTCCAACCCACCACCCGCCTCGGCCACACAACCCTGACCTCCACCAAAACCTTGCGGTCCCGGCCCACCTACCTCCCACGACAGTTCAGCCAGCCCCAGCCTATCCGCCAGCCCTCCCCGCAGCCCTCCCCGCAGCTGCTAAGACCGAGCCAGCTCGTCCTGCAGAGGCACCACCAGCTCCACCACCAACACAGCTACCAGGGCCCACTGCCGCCATCCCTCCAGGAGCACAGCCCATCCCAATGTCAGAGCCAGGGCCACGCGGGCTCCTCGCTGCTTTCCCAACCTCCAACCTCTCACTCCACCCTCCCCAGTCACATGAAGACCTTGGAAACCACAAGGCAGGAACACCACACATCAAAACAGGTAACATCTGCATTCAGATTTTTTTTCTTGTTCTTTTGTGTTGTGTTTTTTTTTTTTTTTTTTTTTTAAGTACAAATAAGACGTCAGCATACACAGAAATAGAAAGTGAAAACACAAAGAGGTTCACTCCATCAATGCTGCAACCAAGAGCGCTTAGCAACAGAAGTACAAACTAGCACTTAAACACTCTGGTGCTAAGCAACATTCTGCATCATTTCCCTTATTTAACCTTTTAACATCGCTCATGTTTGCCAGCAAACAGTTTAGGATTTGTAATGATGTACTGTCTGATCCATATAGAATTTCCTATCTTTCTGGCATCCCTAAATGTGCCTTTTATGACAAAAGACCTTATTTGATTTAATCTTCTTTATCCTGTCCACAGTCGACGTGTGCTGTAAGCCACTTTGCAACCCATCTCAACCCCAGTACTTCCTGCCATGTTTTTTCTTAATCTCATTCTCTGTCGTATCCTCGGTCTTGATGTTGCTTTCCACGACAGAGCCATACCCTAAATAACTAATAATAACAGCAATAATCTCTTTGTCTACAACTGCCAGAGAGTTTACAAGAAACTTGTGAGGTCCACACGCACAGTGGGAATATGATTCAGTAGTGAGAACTGCTGTCTTTGTGCTGAACTAGAACACTATGGCTTAAGTGTTAAGTAACTGTTTTTCAATCTTCAAGGCTCCACCACCACCTCCTCCACCATTGCCTCCTCCTTGTGACCCACCTCCGCTGCCCAAGCTGGGCCAGCAAGCCTCAGACGCCAACCACATGAGTGTAAAGAGGCTCCGCTGGGAGCAGGTGGAGAACTCTGAGGGAACAATATGGGGTCAGGTAAGTGGTGATCTCCAGTTGTCTTGCATTACCCTGTGGTTAGAGGCCTGTACATACATATATATATATATATGGCTCTGTCAGTTAAAAAAAAGAAAACAACATGTGAATCTTCCCACTCGGACTGTGAGTTTTCTCACTACTCCTACATATCTCCATCCATATTTGGAAAGACCTCCTTATGTGTCTCTGATGAGTCATCAAGGCAACAATGTTGTTTTTGTAAACAGAGGCTGTGCCACACTTGATCTGCTTTTAGATGTTAAAATGTTGAGCCTTTTTGATCCAAACATATAGTCCTGTCAGACATAAATAAAATCTGAACACCATCCATTGAAAAATAAAAATAAAAAAAGCTGATTTTGACTGTGCCTTCGGAGAGTACAGTGTGTGCTTGTCTGTGTTTAGCTCGGGGAGGATTCAGACTATGACAAGCTCACCGACATGGTGAAGCACTTAGACCTGGACATGCACTTTGGGACCCAACGCAGGTCCAGTAAGTTATTTTGTAACTTTGTTACTTCTTCATCAATTCATACACATTAAGATCGAGCTCATCTTGACCCTGTTTGTCTCTAAAACGATACATTTGCATTCCATGTGAATATATGTGTCTTTACTGACGTCGCCTGTTATGTTTGTACCTTCACAGTTATGATGTTCTCCATTGGAGCTGCTTCATTCACCTGCACCTCAAATCCATTCTCCATATGGCACCATAGCCCCCACTTGTTTTCTGTCATGATTATCAGTAATAACACAGACCTGCCAATGTAAAAAACAAAAATAAAAACACAACTTGCTGATCGTTTTTATTGGACTCTAATGGCAGAGCAGTGTTATTAACCCACCAATATGCCACATTCAGCCTCTGTGACATAGTTTGCGTGTAAAATCCTGGTGCCTGGAGAACGCATCCTTACACTGTTTGTTAAAATTATCAGTCTCTCCTCCAGAGCCAGCCTTCCAGCCAGAGAACTTAAAAAAGAAAGACGTGGTGGAGATTCTGTCTCATAAGAAAGCCTACAATGCCTGTGAGTACCACACAAACACGACACAAGGGTCGAGGATCAAGGATAAGACATTGCAGCAAAAAAAAAAAAAAACTTTTATAATTAGAGCTGGTTGGGTGGTTTTACAAAAGCTTTGCAAAAGTAGAAGACAAAGAACCTGGGTTGCTTAACGAAGGCCAAACATCTACTGCATCTCTGATGTTGGAGAGGAATTATAGACACTATTTATCAAATCCACATGGTGCCCACAAGATAATACAGAGCTGATAAACTTGATGTAAATTAACCGATAAACTGATTATCCTGATAAAAACATGTTAGCCTGAAGTAGTAACGCTGCATTGAAGGGCAGGATGGAGGTGGAGGCCACAGGTCATTGCTCTCTCCTTACAACTTCTGACTGTTTTTTCTCTAGATTTGCTTTGTGCTAAATGGTACCAATAAGTCGTTCATGTTTCATTCACCAGGAAAAAGAGTGAATCTGTACAAGAAAAAAGAAATGTATATTTATATTCTTCCTATAAGGCAGGGATGCCAAACACATCATAGATCAGGGGTCATATTTGGTCAAATTTGATCAAAGAATTAGAAAGAAATGCTACGACCTTCTCCTTGTCATCTTACTTCAGTGTAACAATGAAGGCCAGTGTAGCAATGCAGCAGGATGATGAAAAGTCTAAAAATGATGCCTTGTTTCTCTGCAGTTATCCAGATTGGACTCTTTGGCTCATTAACTCTGGCCAGGATACAGCGGATCTCTGCTAGTTCACAACACATGACAG
>VUQR01004931.1:3991-22136 GCA_015108515.1 Hemichromis elongatus
ACAAGATGTGAGGCTAGGCCTAGCTTAAGAGAACTGAACTTTTGGATTTTAATCTATGAATTTTCTTGGAGGGATTTATTAACATTGTGAGAAAGACCAAAAACTGAACATTTCAGGCAGTATGTTACAAATAAATATCTGATTGAAGACCTCATCTTGAAGTTTAACAAAATATCAAAAACAAATCTGGGTTCAAATATATTTGTGGATCTAATCAACAACAAGTCAAGAGATTTACAAGGAAAATTAGAAAAAGGCTTCGCGATGAGGTGAGTATTTTTTTTTTTTTAAATGTCCTCCGAGTATTTGTGTAAGTGCACAGATTGAGCATATGAAACTGATAAACAAGAATCCACCTTAAATAAGCTCTGACTACTGAGTACATCAGTAACATGAAATAAATATTTAATCTAACAAAAGGTTTCTAATTGTTGGAAAAAACAATGACAGATTCTTTCTAAACCATGTTTTTTAAGCATTAACTATATGAAGTATGCTTTAAAGGATATGCGCTCACTGCTGAGAGGTTCAACAGGTTTATCAAGGTCTTCGATGATAAATGTGAAATAGAAGCAGACGCTTGGAGCTTTAGTGCTTTTCAACGTGGAATGCAGTCAACTGAAATTTCCTGAGCCTGTCAAGGTTATTCCGTTTATTCTATCCTCTGCCCTCTTTCACACTTATATCACATTCATTTTCTCTCGCTCTCACACATACATACAGAGTGTCCTTGTCTGGGCTGGTGTTTGTTTATGAGGTTATGTTGAGGGGTGAAAGGCTGAAGAGGTGAAGGGCGGGGGAAGAGTTCAGAGAGAGGTTAACTCACCCCTTCTTCTTCTCTGTGAGGGTTCAGCCTGTTGTACACCGCCTCGATCACACTCCGCCTGCAAACACACAAACGACACACAGTTTCCTGCTTAGAGGAGACAAACAGCCCCGACATAATGCAGCTTCTGTTCGGCCTCAGTAAATGTATATCGATTGAGGACTTAATGGAGTCAAAAGCGACTTTGTCAATTTTCGAAAATATACCATTCATGCATAACACACTGTGTAATCATGAGCGCAGTCAGTTGATGTTGTGAGTGTTTTCTGCATGTGTTGGCGTTTTAAACATGTTTATCCCAGGTTGTTGTGCATACAACTAAAGGATGCAGACGCATGCGCTTCTCACTGTTTTATCGTCATCAAATGCTGACAGACTTTCTTGTATAAGTAGATAAATCCCAAACATAAACCTCTGCAATAAACAATATATTTTCTTTTGAATTTGATGAAAAAAAATCCAAACTTTTAGCATTTTTAATGAACCCAGACTATTTTAACTTGTAGGTCATAATATGCATCAAATGCTCTCCTAGTTGCTAAACACACATCAAACGTGTTGACTGCTTATAAACACAAAGGGCCAGATTTACAAAACGGGGCAAATTAGCATGAGATGGGACAGAAAGTTCTGCAAGTGCTCTGCTAACAAGGCGCTAGTTCATAAGCAAAGACACAGACAATTTATTTCATTAATGACCAGCACCATCCATCGAAAGCACAAATTAGCGGGTCAGAAATGAGCAGGCGTGATGAGGGAGTGTGTATTCAACCTACTAAAGTAATACAATGTAAGCACAGGTTTTATGTCTGTGTTTAACTACACAAATCAAGCCTCACTTTAGACCAATCAGCAGTTAAATAAGAAATGTTGCGTTTTTGACGTAAAGGTCTTCAGAAAGAGTCTTCAGTTAAACACTGTTAGGACTCTTGTGTGGATAAATGGCATCTTTGAACATATCTGACAGTTCAGGTGACATATAGGACTGATTCTGTGAAAGGGCAGCATTAGAAGAAAAAAATACTGGCACCTATGGTATAAATTTGAAAATCCTAGGGGGACTGTCAGAAAAGCTGACCTCTAACCGTGAGCTAAAGGTTACTAGGGATTGAACTCGTCTGAGATTTTTTTGTAGCTGGGATGAATTAGAAGTCATACGCTGCCTCATTCTTGAGTTACCGCATTTACAACATTTTCAGACAACCTGACTTCTAGCTTGAGTTTCCGGTCACAGAGATTCGAACTCCAATGGAGGTTTTTATGGAATGAATTTGAAAATCTTATATTCCTCATTGTCAAGTGTATTGCATTAACAAGCTTGGGTGTTCACTCAGCCTGTCGAGGCGACGAAAATACCTCATCAGCCTTTTTGGCTAAGGGGTAAAAATTTTTCCACCTTCTGAACCTGAAATGTGTTTAACGCGAACCAAAATAAGAACAAAACCCTATTTTCCCGTCAGAGCTGTCTGAAAAAAAGTTACTGTTACTGTACCATGTAAATAAATTCTTGTTTTGTTTTTTGTTTTTTTACCTGCATGAAGTTAGATGGTGCAGGTATTATATTATATATATTATTAACTTTAAGCTAAATTTAAAAGCTGTATTTCTACAGACATTTTAAGCTCCATGTAGTAGCTATATACCATAGAGAAGGTAAAAAAAAGCAGTCAAAGGGTTGCTCACAAGTCCTGTGAATAGGTTTCTATGTTAAATTCAGTTAAATGTGGTTAGGTTTTGATTTTACATGAAAATACCAGTAATCATAAAGAACCACATCAAATCTAAACATTCAGAGTAAAAAAATTAAATGAAAAGATACAGGATTTGAAAAGCTTTGGCAATCCATTCATGCCAGCTATACACTGGTTCTGATAACATGTCACCAATGGCACTCCATAGCATAACTTCATCCAATGCCCTTCAAAAATGCGATAAGAAATGTGCTATGCAAACAAAGCAGTTTTTGCTGACCTGTGATTTAAGGATTCAACGTGTAGTTTATCGCACAAAATTAGAGTGTTAACATATAATAAGAACTATATACGTGTTTTAAGTGAATAAAAAGTAGATTGATGTTGTGTATTTACTTGCTGGCCAGGCCTCCACCAGGGGGAAGGTTGGGGATGTTCTCTGAGGCAATGCTCCTTAGGACAGATACCAGGTCAGGGACTCCAGCCTCTCCACAGTTCCCCATAAGCTCTACAGACAAACGGAAAGATGACAAGAACTATAATACACAAAGTTATACACCATTTTTAGAATTTAACCACCACCTTTATCTACAAAGCCCGAGAATTCACTCATAGTAAATCAGATAAACCCCTGCTTGCCTTCTGCTGCGGCACTCAGAAAGAGGACTTCAAATATTGGTACTACCTAAAAAAAAATTAATCTGTTCAAGTTATATAGACAGCATCTAAGTACTGTATGTGGCCTTGTGTGTTTCACTTAACCATTAGAAAAAGGCTAAACTATGACTAAACACTTCACAAAAAACCAACCACAAGTTTCAACCACAACATATCAGACGTGACAGTTTAAATACTTAGTGTATTTGCCAAACAGGAAAGATGCTGACAGATAAATAGTAATGTTTCCTTTTCTAAACACAGTATCAAGACTGTGCTGTTAAACACAATAATAAATACAGTTCATATTCTAAATTATGTTATTATGTTTGTGTTAGAGGTGTAAATGCAAGCAAAATCATTCTACTGAGCTCGCAAACTTAACAAAAAACTGTTTTTAATTAAGTGAGTAACCACAAACTTTAATTAGAAATTGGGGGGGGGACTGAATAAGCACACTAAACTTTTCACAGCCTGGTGGTGAGTGATTTTTGGCTTTTACTGAAAGAGAGTTTATTAAAAGGGAGTTTTTCCTTCCCACTGTCGCCAAAGTGCTTGCTCATAGGGGGTCATATGATTGTTGGGTTTTTTCTCTGTATGTACTATCGTACAATATAAAGCGCCTTGAGGAGACTGTTGTTGTGATCTGGCGCTATATAAATAAAATAAAACTGAATTGAATTGAAAGGTAAAAGTAAAGAAAAGGGATGCATTCCAAGCCAAAATACAAATTATTCCAAATCCAGAATTATACAGTCACTGTTTGCAGGTGTGTTTGTACGTGTTCAGAATACTGACCCTCAACACGAGTTTCCAGGTATTTATCCAATTCCTCTTCCTTCTTCACAGCCTCCTCTGAGATCTTGGGAGCCGCGGAGAAACACACCAGCACCACACTCATATTGTCCCTGCTCCCCTGGAGAGCGAAGATTGGAGAGAGAGAGAGAATGAAGAATGACGTTAATTTGACAAGAAAACGTTCTTGTGACCTTGTGTCCTAAGCCCAAGACAAATATCTTGACAATCATGTAAGACAAACAGAAGCAAATACTTTTAGAGAAGCCAGAATAAACAAAATCAAATCAGTTAATAAGGCAACTGCTTCCCCTCCAAACTCTTTCAGTATACACCTTTAACACGTCGATTTGACTGCCGTTATGGGCATATGCTGCATTTCTTTGGCTGGTCGGCAAGTGTAAAACACCCTATTAATTGGCATTTATAAGACACACACAGCTCCTTGGCCTTCAACCAAATGGGTAGCCACCTTGTCATTACCTTGTAAAACTCCAATTGGTCATAGTAACGTTCCGTAAGTGTACAGTGTCACATATATCACAAAAAGCCGTGACAGCGGAGGAAATTTATAGCAGTGCGTGGCTGTTACTTGAGATAACTCGTACAGTGAGGTAAAAATAACTAAGGTGCTGCATGCTCACTGATTCTTGGAGTACCCGAGACACAAAATAAGTGATGTACAGAGTTTAATAGCCTAATAGATTCTGCTAAAGTCATTCCTGCTTTATCTTAAATCAATAGCTGAGAGGGTCAATGGATAATAAGAGAATTTAAAGCACCAGTGCATTATTCATCCCCTCGTCTCTCACTGTGGGACGTAAAGTATTTTAAATATTTAGATCTGTAATATTTTTGTTACACTCAGCTGCAGTTCTCCATCTTTTACTATAACACACTATATTTGGTCATTTTACCTAGCATCAGATTTATATTAAGAAAAGCGGCAACCGTTTCCCACAAATACACTTGACTTGGGCGAGGTGCCCATGCATATAAAATGTCACCCAAGTGTTTCTGACAACTAATTTAGCACTATAAAAAGAAACATCCATCA
This sequence comes from Hemichromis elongatus, assembly GCA_015108515.1. Taxonomy (NCBI): domain Eukaryota; kingdom Metazoa; phylum Chordata; class Actinopteri; order Cichliformes; family Cichlidae; genus Hemichromis; species Hemichromis elongatus. The sequence goes on from VUQR01004931.1 coordinate 9,018, forward strand.
GGGGCATGACACCATCCACATACTACTGGACAATCCTTCACTCATATTTTGAAAGTTGGCCCTGGTCTTCCATGTCTTCTGTTTCCCAATCGGAAGTTTTCTATATCATTAATATTGTATAATGCCTCATCGGATAGTCTGACTCTAAGATTGCAGGATGAGATTCCAACAGAAGTCCTTTTTCTGCTCTGAAGATCCACCATGAACTGGAGGGCCGCTTTAACTGGAGCCTACAGCTAGTGGAAACTCCTTCATGTGCTGCTACACTGAGCTCACTGAGTCTGCAGAGTTAAACAAGGCCAACCAGCTGCAGTTGGAGTCAGTCTCCAGTTTTCAAACAGTATTGTTTAACATGCGTGTATGTCTGACACCACCAGAAATAGAATTAAAATCTGCTAGAGTCAGTGAAAAGCTTTTGTTTCTTTTGGCTGAACTCTAATAACCAGATCTAGTCTGACATTTAGTATAATAGAATAAATAGCCTTCAAATACTTTCCCACCAGAGCAAATCAGACTTTTAAACAGATTATTACCTAAAGCTGTCTTAACTTTGCATGCAACAAGTAATGTTTCAGACATTTTTACAGCCATGCCCCATGTAAATGTGTCAAAGTTAAATTTTGCATTTAAAAACATAATCCTATCAGTAAATTAACTAGTTAAAATTTTCTACAGAAGTAACTTAAATACAAGCTTATAAGCAGCTATGTTTATGCACACAAAAACAACTTACCTTATGCAAGCAGGTGTCCACCACTGAGTTACAGACCTTCTCAAGGTCGTCACACACCAGAAGTCGTGAGTGGACAAACTCACAGAGCTCCTCGTTGGACATGACGTCCCAGATCCCATCGCACGCCAGGACTATAAACTCGTCTCCTTCGGCTACCCGCTCCAACACACATACCTCGGGCTCAGGGCTCACCAGCTGCTCCGTGGGGCCCTTACCATCCACACATTTGTAGTCGTAGTCCCCCAGGGCCCGAGACACAGCCAGGGAACCGTTTACCCTTTGGATCATGACTGAGCCGCCAGCATTCTGGATGCGCTCCTTTTCACGCGGGTTGCAGGGCTTGTGGTCTTGGGTGGAGAAGCCCACCTTGCTGTCTCGACTAAGAACAGCCCGTGAGTCACCGCAGTTAATGAAGTAGAGGTGGGTCGGGCTGAGCAACACGCACACTGCCGTTGAGCCGCTGCGGTCCAGGCCCTGCCGCAGGTCAGAGAAGCTGCGCATATACTCGTCAATGTTCAGGAAGCCAGAGCGGATGCCGTCCTTCACACCTTCCACGGAGCTGGGTCCTGAAGCAAATTCAGCCCCTCCTGACAAGATGTGCTCTAGCAGGTGACCAGAACAGTAGTTGGCCACCCGGGAGCCAGCGTGACCATCGTAGACAGCAAAGAAAGACCAGTCGGTGAGTCCATGGGGAAGGCCCACCACAGCTGTGTGGGCGTCCTCCATTTCCACCCTCCAGCCTTGCATGGAGCTCAGGCCGTAACGCAGCCCATTGCCCTCACCGTGGGCACTATGTTTCTCTGTCTTCGGCTTGTCCAGGAATGCACCCATTGCTGCCTATAGCTAGAGAGTGGAAGAGAAAAAGGCAACTCAGTAAAGAAACATTACACTACAAACAGCAAAAACAAAGAAAATGGTATCTCTTGCGCAAAGCCAGTAACTTTGACAACACCATGAACACCAACTTTGTAAGTTTTTAAGTTAGACCTACAGTCAGCGGATTCACACAGACTTTACTATAAGCAACCACCAAGGTATGTTTTTCCAAGTAATTCTATCTATTCACTAGTAGTGAACATTCCACTCATCCTGTTTCCCTAATGGCAAACTGACCAGTCTACTATTGTGGCAGTTCTCAATATCATCCTGTCCCTTGCATCCTCTTCTGTCACACTAACCCTCTGCATATTTACTTTACTTTACTACATCCTTGAATCCTCTCAGTGATCTTCCTCTCTTCCTTCTGCCCTGCAGCTCCATCTTCAAAATCCTTTGTCTAATATTTCCACTAACCTGGAACTAAGTCCAAGAGACAGTTGGAATTTGACTGTGAGACAAGAAACTCCCTTGAGAGGTGGCTTACTGTGGTATACAAGCCAGTGTACTTTACCACAGAGGTCCCAGGTTTGGATAAATTGAGATAGTTATATCAGCCAGGGTGCCAAAAAAGCTTTCCCAAATCAATATGCCAATCAAAATAACTATACCTGCCCAGATGATCAGCTGTGGCGAACACTATGGAAATAATCTAAAAGAATAATAATTATAATAATAATTAATTAAGCAGAAAGCACTGGCACACACGTATGCACACTGCGAAAATATTTATTTTGACAGAAACAAGTTTTTTCTAATTTTGGTTCTGTGCGTCACCACAATGAATTTTAAATGAAACAACTCAGATGTCGAAGTTCAGATTTTCAGTCTTAATTCAGTAGGTTGAAGAAAAAAAAAAAAAGATGAGGAACCAAAGCCTTTTAACACAATCCATTTATTTCTGAGGCTCAAAATTAATTGAACAAATGAAATAGCTGAAAATAAAACGTTCATTTCTAATACTTGGTTGAAAGAGGGTGGCACATGTTAAGGAGCTTAAACTCCTAAACCCACCCATCATGAATGTAGATACCCTACCCTCAAATGAAAGCTGAAATAAACAATTAATGACTGCATTTCGAAATCTTATTCTAAATATTTGTTAAAAAGTCATTTTCAGTTCACAGATCACAACTTTGGCAGATAATAAAAATACACAACATTCTAAAGTGCATATTAAAGTGCTTCGTCCTATAAATCTCTCTAAATCGATGATTTTTGATGTCAGTAGTTCAGTAGGCTGCTTCATACTGTGAGTACTGAGAGCTTTTAATTACTCAATAGAGGGTGAGAGCCAGAGATCCTGACAAGACAAAGATAGCTGAGGAGGAACCACACAGTCAAGGATTACACTGTTAAAGCTTCACCCAGCACACAGAGCCTCTTTCACGCTGAACACACAGTAACTAATACCATTAGTTAACTTGTAGTCGGGAAATGGAGTGGCATTACTGAATCAGCAGGGCATAGATTCTCTCCTGCCAAGAGTTGAATTAAATTTCACTTTGAGTAGTGTTTGGTCTTTTTGCTCAACATAAACCTTGTTTACTTAAAAAGAACCACCGAACCTCTTTGTCCATGAGCTAATCACAATCAGCCTTTTAATTATTAAAGCCAGTGGCGTCAGGCAGGCAGACGTCATTAGTTCTTAACATTTCAAGGCCCAGTGTATCCATGATGTCTTGGCTGCCAAGAGTGGGAAGATGTTATGTCATCAGGAGAGAAAGTGGAAAGTTAGCAATTATGCTATATTTTGATGCAAGAAACGAAGCAAAACTGTAGATAGCTCATTAGAAAGCAATTTACTAAGAATGTACAAGCTTTTGTCAACTCTGTACCTTGCCAAGGACATCGTGTGGTGCTTTTGCAACAGCTGAGTCAGGCTCAACTTATCCGATGGAAAACCCTATACCATTAGCACACCAGCATTGAGAACAGAGCAGATTCATTGGAAGTCTATATTTTGCTAATCTATCTTTTACTAGTTTACTACCTATAAAGGTAAATGACAGAGCATGAGAGAAGCCATGCTATGTCACCACAAAGTGTCAGCAGTTATCTTAGGTTTGCTACAATGCAGAAATTCTATCTTCATGGCGATTTAATGTCAAAGAACGCTTAAGTGAGTTGGACATAATGGAAAAGCTGCGCTATAATGTTATATTGACACGTCCTTCAAAGATTTTACTGAAATTAGATTAGGGCTACAGTGTAACCCTTAAAGAAGAACTCATTAGACCTCCCTCTGGTAAAAAGCTTTTGTTCCCCTTTTCTTTTGTTTTATTTTTTGCTGACTGAAAAAATAAGCATGACCCAAAAGATAGTTGTGAAGAACTATTAAACCCCAAACCTCCAGTAATGCAGCGAAATGTCAACTGACATAACTGTTCACTCTTTGTGTGTGGGAAGGACGCAAAGGGTCAAATAGGTACACAGACTTACACACTTACCTAAAGGGCAAACAGAGGGGAATCAAACTGGCATAACTGCAAATGACAGCAATATCCAAGAGAGACTCTCACATTAAGCAGAAAGCGCAAATAAATTTGTTAAACACTATTTCTGTTCCTCTGTCCATTTACTTAGTATTTTACATGATGTATTTTTGTTCTCCAAAGTTAGGAAACATTATTTAGGTAAAGCCTTCCACATTAAATAACGATCCCTATGTCTTCATTATAATTAGGATTAAAGACAATTAACTACTGAAGCAGGACTCAGTACTTCCCAAAGGCCAAATCCAAGGTAAAAGCATTGCTAGTTAGACTAGAAAAAGCTTGATAAGTTTCGACTTCTAATGTTGAAATTAGGGACGTTTCTAGCAACTAATTTAAATAACTAAAGTTATTTAAAGCAGATAAGGAAAGAATAGCTGACTAGTCTAAAATTAAGAACATACTAGAAAATTGTCAGACCTGTCCAGGGTGTACCCTGCCTCTTGCCCTATGGTAGCTGGGATACCAATATGGAAATTGGTGCTTAAGCATCAGCCCTTAAAGTCTGACCTTTTAAGCAGCCTGATCTGGCACTTATCTTAATATTACTTATATTACTTTGGCTATGTCATGAAACCCACTACAGTCTCCAAAAACTCCCTTTTACTTTTCTTTGGTGTTTTCTCTTCGCATGAATCAATTGAGACCTAAATGTGAGCAACTGCTACAGTATGGGGCGATTCACAAAACGCACGGTTGGTGTTACACTCGAAATCAATGAAAAGCTATAAAAATCAAAAGAGCCTTGACTGCACATATTGACTTTTCACTGGGCGTTACTTCCCACATGAGTTCGCTCACTTGCGCGCGCGTGCATACACGCACACGCACACTTTCACAGCGTGACAGCCATGTGCCCAAAAAAGGTTGGTACGTGAAAGGAGTGACTACAGCTGGTTTCACGTACGTGTGTGTGTGTTTGCGTCTGTTCTGCGCATGTGTGCAGTGTCATAGTCTATGTGCGAGAAAAAGATGCTCTATAAATACGCCAGGATGGTTTAGATTTCATGACCAGGGTGAGGAGTTGAACCATGCCATTCACCTTTTTTTTAACTGCTTTCTCGCTACGTGATTATGAAAACTAGATTTTCTAAATTAAGCTCATGTTTACCACTCACGTAGCCTGTATTTTAATGTACTGTATGTTAAGAAAAAGCACTTAGACGTGCTATGAGAATGAGACAAACGTGTTGTGTTCACCCACAGTGATTCTCTCTAAAAATAAAACAAACACACTGCTATTGCCTAGCAACCACCCACCCTGCAGTGCAAACATCCAGCCTAGGCTTCATTCAGCGACATCCCCCTCTCTATGTCTTTCTCTGTCTAAAAGAAACACACTCTCAGCTGCTTGGTAGGGAGAAGAGAGGGGAGTTGCATCATCCATCCATTAAAGCAGTTGCAGCAGCCAGCCCTGGAAAGGAGACACACAGACTGCAAGAACACATGCAGATATGATGAGGTATCTCTGGCTGACAATGGCTGTTAAACTGCTGGCAAAAAACACGTACACAGAGATGAGAAAAGCTGGGAAATATCTGGACTATGACATCAGACTGAAACTAGGAACTCTCAACCACTTAACCCCCCCTTAAAACTGCTATCGTCCATACAGTAACCACAGGTCGAAACAGTCACCCCCGATGCTGAAACACACGCCTGCCAAAAACCACTGGCTTTGAAAAGGGAAGTGGAAGGTCGGGATTACATAATGCTGCAGAGTCCAAATGCTGCGCTAAGAGCAGCCACATTTATACAAAACAGCTATCCTGTTCAGTAAGAGTAGCTCACAGGTTTCAGCATTATCCACATATACACTACGTGTACACTATAACTCACTGGTTTTCTCCTAATCTGACTGATTTATATTAATGTGTGTAAAGGTTGTTTATAACTTTACATCTTAATACCAAGAAGATTTAAGACATTTCACCTTTACGCTGCTACTCATCTATGAAAGGTTTACCTTGGCTCAAAACCGGTCTTTTGGGAGTGACTGTCAAGGATAAGAAACCTGTGTTACCTGACTTAACAGAAGTCTACGCATTTTAAACTTGAATGACTTAAACTCCATTTCAAAAAGGGCCATTTAAAATCATAGTCCTGGTGGTTGTTGTTTTTTTTCCCCTTCTTTTTCATTTGTAGGGAAAAACGCAGTATTTCCAATATCCAATTTTGTTGAGTAATACAAATTGACATGTGTTCCTGGCTTGATAACTAACAGTGTCTTTATAGAGCACAATAATGGATTACTTTTAAGATGGTTAAAAGAGGACACAGCCAGTTAGTTGCCTGGTGACTACCAATAGCCCAGGCCTTGAGGCTTTACACTGCTGCTGGAAGTATAAGCTTTGTTTCATTGACAAGTTTTTCCAAGGTACTGTTTATAAATTTTCTTGACATTTAACAAATATATAAAACCATTATATTTAACTCCTGTTAAGAACAAAGTGTCTGTCTAGCAAACAAACAGGGCACAAAGTGAAGGAGACAGCCAGGAGTATTTTCCAAATATACACTTGTCACTCAGGTATATTGATGGCCACCTAAGTACATTTTTATTGGATGGACTTAAAACTGATATTGTTTTGAAAGTTCAATCTTTTCCACTGGCGGTGAAGTATACCATTTCCTTACTGCCAGCTAGGTCAGTTTGCTGTCGTGGCAGTCTTCTGTATTATTTAGCTGTCTTGAATCTCTGATCTAGCACTTAGACTTCAACTCCACCATGTTAATTGCTCTCGAGCTCCACTGTGAGCACTCACTCTAGCCAGAAACTAGAGCAGTTGAATATGTGATGCTGCTACCCTGAAGCTGATATAAGCTGAGGAGCAGAACAGGAACATTCAAGAGGGTGGAATTGAAGTCTATTTGCTGGATACTTAACAAACTGATTGTCATATTTGCATTATTTCTTCATTTATCCAAATCAGAATGTGTAAGCCTCAGTATGCACATGCACAAGCCTCACAACAAATGCAATAGTACCACTAAGAGAGAGACTAAATTCAAGCTAGCACATTACTGTTATTTGCTAAGATCAAGTTGGAAAAACCAAACATACATTTAAATGATTAGTAGTCCCACAAATAACTTCCTGTTTTTTTCTTGTTGTCCGTACTATTATAATAGTTCAGCATACTCTGAATACCGTTTCCTTATCTAAGTTCACTTACAGCCCCGCCAAGAAATCACACAAAAGTTACTCCCTTAATCATTTATTGAAGTTTCACGTGAAAGAGCCAGTGCTGGTAGTATACAGGTTCTTGCAGAAAAGTAAGAACAGCAAGATAGGTAATGTCATGTGTGTGATAAGAAAAACACTATAGGTTCTAATAAAGTCTAAACCCAGGAATCAAAGCGGTGAAAACTACCATCAGTGAAAGTTAACAGATTTATCACTGACATGGCTCTAATGTGAAAATCTAACTAATCTATTATTACAAATTTTCTATTAGTTTTTAAATCCATCTATAAATTTTAAGTTCATACAAAATTACTAAAAGTTCACATAAAGTCCAGCTGCTTTCTTTTACAAACTTTTCCATGCTCTTCGATGACTTAAAAGCTACGCAGACTTTGATCTGGGGTGTCAAACCTAAGGCCCAGGGGCCAAATTTACCCCAAAAGAGACTCCAATCTGGCCCATTGGATGGTTTAGGATTTGAAGGAAAACATTAATTTCTGACTTTTAACTATATTTTTACAGCCTGTACAGCAAGACCTTCTCCATGGCTATTTACACTTCAAAGTAATTTAAGTAACAGTTTTCTGTATTTTACAAATTTACTTCTCACAACTTAACTCCATGCTTATGCTGAGAGCTTTCTATCACGTACTACCGCACCATTTGTTTATCATGTAGAAAAGGCGAGACATACAATTGAATTTGCTCGTTATATATATATATATATATATATACACAGATATCTCATTGATTAAATACGTTGTTACATTTATCATTTAACATCTCCGACTTCAATGTTTTGTTATCATATGCAAGACAGTTTCAACTATAGTTGTTCAGCTGCAACCCTGGTGGTGTTAAATGGAGTGAGAACAAATAAAGAACAAATATAAAAATGCAAATTTGATGTTAAGGCTCAGAAAAAGAAAATGGTTTTCAAACTTCTAGCAGGGAGAAGGGCAAAAAATAAAAAGACATAATAAATCTATTTCATATGGATGTTCAGTTAGAAGAAGAAAAAAAAATCTGCCAACTGAGGTCCACGGGATCTTCCAGGAATAGTGACACTATTTTCCAGAAAAGTCAGCAGGCGGTGATTTCCTGCATGCGGACCTCTCATCTTTAGTGTAACTTGCTTCAAAGCAGGTTAATTCTGCAGGATAAGATGGGTGGTAAAAAGTGAACCAACCCAACCCCTAATTCTGCTTCACAGTAGTTACCTCCAAAGGGCCATCTTACTTTATTCTCTTGCTGAAATTATGAAGAGAATCACTGGCTATGAGGGGAAGAAGGGGTCCATCCGGGCTTTACCTAGCTTGTGTTGTAAGCATATATGTCCGCCAGAGAATTTTATGCAGACTGTGCATTTATTTAAATATATTAAATATATTTAACTTATTCAAAAATATTAAGCTAATGAAGGATTAGCAAACAAAATACTAAAATACTGAGTTTTTACACCTCTTTTCTAATTAGCATAAAAGGAGCTAGCAAGAATAATATGTTTATTATACAGCATTTACACTTTCCTGTATTTTTCGACCCACATGTTGAACTGATGGCCACCAAAAGGAAAATTACTAATATCTTGTGATATTCCTTCATATTTACATAGTGAAAGGGAGCCATGTGAAAGCACCATTAAACTAACAGTTTAGGGAGGACTGTGGGATAGTAAGGGAGGACTGCGGAGGATATGGTGGGTCAAATTTCACAGCTGCATTTGGAGGAGCCTCTGGTACCAGACAGCCTCGTCAAACTGCTGGAACGTATTCAGTCTTGAGTTACAGACTTTGAAGCAAGCATACCCCGAATGGGGAAACAGCTCCTGTTGTGTAAGAGGTCCAGAGCAACAGTACTAGCCACACCTTTACATTATATCTACTCACACCCCTGAACATAAGGTGACATGTTTTTTTTCAGTCTTGTTTATCTTATCTGATACTCTTAACAAAGGCCTGCACTGAAGGCATTTTTAAGCTTTTAGATTTCTTTTATTACACACAGAACAAAAGGTTAACACATCCAACTTTTGTTCATCTGCCCTTTGTGCACTAAACTGAAGCAGATTGCTTCAGAGAGTTGCATTACACCTACTGAATGACAGCTGAAATAACTTTTGTGTACGACGTTTACAGGTAACATTTTACACTGTCAAAGTGCTTTCAAAGAAAGCAGGTGTTACAAAAAACTAAAGTTAAACTGACAGGTTTCTGCAATCCTTCAAGGAAAGAGCATGGAAATGCATCAAGGGCAGTCTACCGCTGCACAACACAAAATCACAGCTTAATACCTAACAAGACCTATAAAATCTGAGGGAGAAACCCCATAAAGAATAAAACTTAAAGGAAAGCACCAATCCAATACTTACAGCCCTTTTTCACTAGTACCTATCCAGCTCGACTCAACCATCTCCGTCATTTTCCATTGCAACTGACTACCACCTAATGCAGGGAAGGGAACTCCAGGCCTTGAGAGCTGGTGTCCTGCAGGTTTTAGATGTGTCCTTGATCCAACACAGTTGATTTAAATGGCTAAATTAACTCCTCAACATGTCTTGAAGTTCTCCAGAGGCCTGATAATGAACTAATCATTTGATTTAGGTGTGTTGACCCAGGGTGACAGCTAAAACTGGCAGGACTGGAGGCATGGAGTTCCCAACCCTGGACCTAATGGCGTCATTATAGCAACATGGCCGAAGGTCCTGTGATGTCATTTGTATGCGACATGAATGCCACAACCGAGGAGGACGCAGAGTCGATAGAATACCTACTGCTCAGTGTATGGCTTTTTGACTCTGGGACAATGGTGTTGTTTTTTGTGTAGCTATTTCCCTCATTGCCGAGTTTCAAAACTGGCAGTTTTAACTTTAGTGAAGCAGACGCTCTCATGATTTATTGAGTGATGCCACTAACTAGCTAAATAGTGGCATACAGTCTGTTGATGGCACATTTTTGCATCACATCACTGGGAATCCCAGCAGAGTAGGTACATAAAAAAAATAGTACAAAAAAGGAAGAACCCAAATACCTTATGGAAAAATGACCGAGCCAACCTGAGAAGGTACTAGTAGAAAAGCGGTATTAGATTAGATATCAATCTCATCCTGAGGCAAAAGGCTATATTTGATATTATGACAATGAGTCGATCTATGGACCAATCAGTTGGGTCTAAATCTCTTTACATCCCCATAGAACAACGTCAGCTTATGGCTGGGCGATATGGCCTAAAATACATATCGCAATATAATTTGAAGCATGTGCGGTAACGATATATATCGCGATTTTCTCAAAAATCGACAGTGCACCTTATAATCAGATGCGCCTTATGTATGAATTCTGGTTGTGTTTACTGACTGAAGCAATTTTATGTAGTACACAGAGCTCAAAAATCTGTCAAAAATGTTTTAGTACGACTTTGGTAAGCTACGAAGCTGCACTGCTTGATGGATTTATGGCTACCGTTGTCAGGAGCCTCGCGGAGTAATCTGTGTCCAAAACTCCGTCCTCTTCAGGTCCCAAAGTCAAACGAACACTGCGGTATCACGGAGAATTAAAAACTGTCTAAATTCTTTCATCTTTAAAAAATGGTCAGTGTTGCTGCTTTATCAGGTTTAACGATTAAGTTTAACATCCAGGCATCTATGAAAAAAGAATTTATTAAATTTAATGGAGTTAGAAGTTAGCTAGCTTAACGTGAGGGTTCCTGATTGTTATGGAAAAATGCAATCACATGGCCGGATGCTGTAAACGGCCCAAACGTCAGTATGGAGAACAGCTGAGATAATCTATCCACAATACGAGGTTAGTCATTAATATACTGCAACAACATGGAAATAGAGCAGCTGCCAGAGAATTCAACATTAATAAATCAATGGTACTGAAGTGGAGGAAGCGCAGTTTTTGGCTTTCCCCATATTCTAAAACGTGCTTCGTCTCTTTGCCATTACTGTCGCTCGCCCAGCATAATTCACAGCCACTGCGATGCTTTCGACCAAAACAGGCGCTGCTTGATGACACCATCAACACGCACTATCGCGGCAGAGCAGAATAGTCAAAATCTCTGCCATTGGCCAAATTAATATTGTTTCTATCATTTACCATTTATACTGTCCACCCCTATATCAGCTAGCAGCAGATCTAATATAGCAACATGGCAGATTTTTTTTTTTTAGATATTTTACATTTGCTTCCATTTGTATGTTGGCAAGTTCTGTTTTGTTTTTTTATTTTCACTTCAAATTGTAATCGATTGTCATAGCATGACTAAAATGATCCAAAGATTATAATGAATAGGCAATAATTCAGTAGATTTTCATTCTTGGATACATTTATATCCAAATTGCATCTTAATTTGCAAATTTGGGCAATCTGTTTAAATTAACCTGATAATTCCTTACACATGGATGAAAGATTAAGATAAGCTAAGCTAAATTGTACTTTATGTCCCAGAAATCTTTTTACAGTGCTTAAATATTTTTTGTTTTTTTAAATGTAGTTTCTTAAAAAATAAAAATCAATTTATTTAGACTCGAGATGGCAGCAAACAAAAATTGTGACCAAGATATTGCCTTCATCTACAGTCTTGACTGCAGACTCCTTAAATCATGATGGATGACCTACAAACCAACACAAAGATTATCTACCTTCAAAGACACTAACAAGTCAAGCCTGGTAACTATCTCAAAGTGAAGAAAATGGAACATAAACTGGAAGAAGGAAGAGAAATTACATGACTTTACAAGCCAAGAAAATCCAACATATGAAACTTTCAAACTCTGCTGATCTCAACATTGTGTCCAATATGATGAAACGCAGTGTAAATAAAGCTTGAAAAAAATCCAGCCTTTATAACGAAACCATATTGATTTCTATAATTCTAATTAAAAATTCTAACTAGAATTTACTTTCTGTAATTTTGATTAATATTAGAAGTAGGGCTGTGCGATATGACCAAAATCTCATATCCCCATATAAGACATCTATCATCCCAACAACGATATAAATCACAAAAGTGTTACATTTTCTCTAGATTCTGTGAATCTCAGGAAACTTGTCTTGTGTGAAGTGTTTTCAGCTGGGTGTTGTGCACCTGGAGTTGAGTGGTACATAAGTTGAAACAGCCGCAATTTTCTTTGAGTATTTATTACATGGCGTGCTGCGAGAAAACGCCCGTTGTAAAGTTGATTTTCTAGCACCTGACGGCTCTTTTTAGCTTCTCATCCGTAAACAGTCTGCATACTATTTCACGTGATTCAGTTTATTTTGAAAACTCTCAATAGGATCTTCAGCTTTATTGTGAAAGGTTTATGTGGAAAATAAACAAGCGGACAGTGGAGCCACACGCTGGTTTTACCGTCGTTGTTGACAACGGATAAAAACAGTGGCTTGTCCGTCCGTAGTGTGGTTATTTGAAATATAAGAGAAAGAGAGAACTTTAAGAAATTCTACAGTGACCATCAAAACGATCAAAAAAATATTGCTGTAAACAGTTTAATTGCGACACCATGAAACAAACAATAGTGTAATATGAAACGACAGACGTTTTCATATCTTCATCATATATATGGAACAGCCCTAATTAGAAGAGCATTATAAAGAACAAACATCAATTCAGCAATATTAACAGAAAAACACCTGCTTCCACTATGCACCCAATGTCCTAAGTGAAGGGTTTTCTCCAGTGTAATACAAACCTCAACCTAACCTAATAAGGCTTATGCGCTGGTGATGTTAATAATTTATCTGCTTTCTCAGACAAACATCATTAATAATTTTGCTTATGCATTTTATTAGGAACTGTTTTCCTGTTAACTGTTAACAATGAAA
>VUQR01004931.1:22156-33602 GCA_015108515.1 Hemichromis elongatus
AAAGTTTTTTAAAAAAAAAAAAAAAATAAAAAAAAAAAAAAAAAAAGCATGGAAATGTTCAAATGTCCACTATTTAAGGTAAATCATTCATTCATTCATTGCTGTATGTGACTAAGGTTACACATGACTCAGCTCTCTCCTGCTGGTACAGATAGATGCACATTGCTTTCTCTTCAAACCGTCACTTTGTCTGCCTTCCTCTTCTCCTTCTATGTGCAAATGTGCACATATGCAGCTCTGCTGTGCTATAAGCCACCACACATTCAGCAGTGAATAATCTGAAAGCCACTAAAGCAGTGCAAACTGCTCTCTACAATGGAGGATCAATGCGGTCAACCTGATGCCTACAGTTTCTATCAGTGCACAGCTAAGGCCGATAAGATCTGTTAAACTCTAAAATAATCTTGTTAACTATCTTCAGTCTTCCACTGACACTGGGTTTCATCTGCTGCTTGTAACTTTACACAGTGAGTGCTGACTCAGGTGAAATAAACTGAACTCATCTCATATCTGACAAGCAGAGCACGAGCCCAACGAAGTGATGCCATTTACTGGTCACCTGTACACCTTATCTCCTTCTGATATAATAGAGAAGGTGGACAGGGTGGCTAAATTTCAACACCACACAGTACATAACTGACAAATATTTTTTAATTTATCATCAGTTTTATCTTTGACACACCTCTGCAATAAAGCAGAGTGTATAAAATTCACAAGAAGCTGCAGATACACTTGTGTCCAGAGCTCCACTCTAAATTCTGGCTTTTTCTTTGTCATGAAAAGAAAAAGCACAGAGCAAAGTCAGAGAAGAACTTGTCGGGTTAATCCTTAGCTCGATTCATCAGTTTAATCAATTGATTTTTGGCTTTCACCAATTATAAAACGATGATATCCGGATGAAAAACTCTTTTGCTTTCGTTTTCACTGCAAAGGTTTCTGTCTGCTACTCAAAATCTGAAAATCACTCGCCTCAAAGATGACTAAAGGAGAGACTTCCGTCAACGAGACCTATCTGGAGGAAGTAAAACTCTTAAGGTTTCATTATTGAAACTGTGAAGGGATCATGAGTTGCTTCAAGCTGCCTTCATCTCTGAATATTACGATGAATGTGCTGATCCATCAAAATGTGTTGATCCACCAGTAAAGTTCATATTGCACATGTTCCTCATCCAGTCTGTTTACACTACTAGGAGACATTTGCCTGTCAGTTTTCATGATTTATCAGGTGGTCCCTCTGGGCATATGGAAATCAGCCTAGCCTTTACAGTTTAAAAAAAAAAAGAAAAAAGAAGAAGACCCTATGGTCACACCCTAATGGCCTATTTATGTATACTCGTGTCTTTAATCCAGCCACACAAGGTTACAAAAATGCAGACATGCATGACAGGGCATAACGACACCAAAGCACAGCTCGCGCCAATAGTTGAGACATCCCTTTAGATATACACTGCTGTTTATGAATGCAACAGCAGTGGGTACAAAATGGCCTCAACTCTCTACTAATACAACCGTGTGCGCTCCACCATCATAACCTCTTTTTTTTCATTCATTTATTTGCTTTTTATTTGTTAAATTTCAGGCTAAAGAAAATAGCATTTAAAAAATACATTTTTAAAGTTCAGTAATGGCCTAATGTTTGTTAAGATGAATAAATATCCGGGTAAATACTCAATACGAAGTCAAGTCACAACACTGAACAACCATGATTATGATTTTTTGCCATGAAATACTTACTTTTGTTTTTAATCAACATTTTTAGCAACGTAAAGTGATCGTTTTTGTTTGGACTGAATAATGTGAGATATAATCAGGATGTCAAGAAGAGTTGCTAAAAGTCTCAGATTATCTAAAGCTAATATGCCAGTGTGTGTGTTATATATATATACATATATACACATATACACACACATATATATATATATATTATATATATATATATATATATATATATATATATATATATATATATATATATAGACAAATGTCTACCACATGTCTAGCAATATTTACTTGACTTTTTTTTTTTTAACAATACATTTTGCAATGTTAGGAAAACAGTAAGCAAAGCTAAAGAGGTAAGCATCTAACTGTTGGTAGCAAAAGAATAACACCATGAGTTAGTAACTGTAGCTCCCACAAACCCAAAGTCATTGTGCCATTTTATTACCACATCAGCGAAAAACAGCATGATTAAGGAATGGTCACAAGTTCCTCCTGTATATCTCCAGCAATGTTTAACAACTAACCTTTGTCTGTGTCAGAGCAACCCCCCATATATTTTATACAGCTCTCTTATGACGACGGACCCGCAATGTCCTTACAAAGCCTGGAACATGTGCAACACCTGCAAAATATTTCTAGGAATGTAGCTATCTGACTTTGGTGTACCACAAATTAACCGAAGCATGAAGGACAAAGACAAAAATACAGAAACTTTCCAAGTACTAGTTAGTGTTAGTGTTAAAGTTAGTGTAAACTAAAGTTTACACTAATCAATAGTTAGTCGAGCGCTAGACTTCAAGCAGGTACAAATGAAGACAGCTCAGTTGCAATGCACACCTTTGAAACACATGACTGATTTTTAAATGTTACTTATTTTGAAAAGCCCTCTGCATCTATCACCTCCATACTTGCAGAGTCTTACTCACAAACTCGGAACAAACTTTATTTTGTGTTTTTTTTTTTAAAGTTTTACCTCAACTAAAATACACTCTGAGCCAACTCTTGCTTTTTTATGTGCAAGATAAATAGCTTGACTAGTAGGAAGACTTGTAATATTATGTTATTAGACTGATTTCACATATTTTATTCAACCAAAAAAAAAAAAATCACAGACTGATATTTTTGTTTACCAATATTATCATGGCTAAATCAGAATTGCTGTACAGTATACACAGTCCAATCTAATTCTCTGTAAGTAAAACCAAAATACTAAACCACCTGATCCCCAAGTTTAAAAGTCTAGAAAAGCGATCTTAACAAACTACCATTTGTTTAACACAACCACGGTGAGCGTCTTTAAATATGAATCATTACAACCCAGCCCATGTATCACAACCCCCAGGTTAGTTTGCCAAGTATTTTTAATAGCGCTCTATCTCGAGCCTTGACAAGCAGTGAATCCACATTAGTAACAGTACGAGAAGGATAAAGACCGCTGATATGTGTCTTGTTAATGTTTGCCATACTTTACGCTGGACTTCATATTAGAAATATTATAGACTCTAGTGACATTTTATTCAAATATTTACTGCTTATTCACCAGAAAATGAATTTAGTTATATCAGACTATACTTCTTTCCTAATCTATGTTATGTTTTTAAAAGCTTTAAATCCTAAAAGCAAATGTAGAGGAAAAAGAAAAAACATCCAAATGTAAGAATGGGATATGATGTATTGATAAGATAAATACAAAGTATTATTTTGCGCCATAGTCAGTAATAGATTGATATCACAGGCGAGTAGCCACACCTCTATATGGAGAGATGGACCTCCACCACCTCCCTACTTCAACCTGGGAGCCTAGAGCCCTGCAGAAACTTAGGGACAACCCTGAGCTGAACTGTACAAGTCACATTCACAGTTCAGTGTCTGTTTATTTATTCCAAATCATGTCATCATTGCACTTATGAACGATATTATCACACGCATTACTTACGAATCGTAGGTCTAGCGAGTAGCTCACTAATTTGTCAAATGAAAAATTCTTAGAGTTGCAAAGATTTTACTGTAGCTACTCACTAACAACGGCCCAAAATCCAGTATCAGTGGTGCTGTAGTAAATAATGAGCCGTGGGAAATCAGTGAAGTGTGGGGAGGCGCCGTACAGTTGTCGCAGTGAAACATTACCGCTAAATATCGGTAATTCTAGCCTGTTTACATTAAATTAAATGCCATCTGAATGCCTTTTTGGCTTTGGTTAAAGACACTACACATTAAAAGGGGGAACCCTGTCCATATAACCGCCCAGGATACACATGAGAACATGGAGTACCCAGAGACACTCCAATGAACGTCTGCTTGGAGCATATCGATAAAGATTTTTAGAGCTACACAGCAAACATTACATTACTGAAATAAGGAGGCTCTTTGGCTCTTTCTATAAATATATTAAATTACTACAACCACCATGAGGTAGCCAAGCTAACGCTTAAGGTAACCAAGTTACTTTAAAACTTCAGCTCATTATTTAAGGTTTTATTTTGATCTACCTGTGTAGCATGAACCAACCGGCTGGCTCTGGAAATACCACATGCAGAAATCCCTTCCACTTAACGCTGTTCCCTCCACGAAAGGCCCGTTTACTAGTGTGTTGATGTGAGCTAACGTTAGCTATTAGCTTCACAGTTAGCCGTCGCTGGAACTGTCAAACTAATGCTAATGACGTTAGCGCAGACACAAGCGTACTACTTACGTTTTCCTGCTGCTGTGCGATTGTAGATCCAATCCTGATTATCTGCTAAAATCTCAGCTTTTTGTGTGAAGATTCGTTTAGCTATCTGCGGAGCTAACGTTAGCTTGCTAGCTGTGTTATGTTTCCTTATTTGACAAAAATAATGGAGATTGGCCTCAGATGAGCGGCGATAATTCCTTTCTCGGTGGTTCCCTGCTTGGATAGCGTTGGTTTTTACGCATGTTTGACGCCAATTGTGTCCCTCACAGTAAATGTAGACAATTCGATCGTTCCCAAACAAATATGGACACTGAGAATTGGTTATATTATACAACACTGACAAATCTAGCACTTTCTTCCATTGAAAGGCCAGAGCTATCCTTCGACTTTGGGTGCTGAACAAGAGGAGGTGTTATTTTTGGCATCCGCTCGATGATTGGTTACATTGGCTAGGCAACGCGTCGGTTAATTGGCTACTTCTTCCGTCAATTAGCTCTGCCCCTGTGCGATACTACATTCTCATTGGTGCGTTGCGAAGTTCTGCGATATGACAGACCTTTGGGATGCACTACTCACCGTTACCGGCTTATGCCGACAGTACTTTAAATAGGCGGTGTCAGTCTTAAAATAGAAACTTTCAACTCCGCGTCCAAAGCTGCCCATTAATACTATAAATATATAAATATATTATATATAAAACAAAGCAGAGCACAATTGAAATTATACTATTTGCTTGTCTTTCATGGTTAAAAGTTACCACACATTAGCCCGAGTGCCCCGGAGTCATTAAGAAGCGCAACTAAAATGAAGCGCAACATGGATGATTGAAGAGGTTCCAGGAGTCGCATATACACACACACACACACAAACACACACGTTCTGAATCATGCTAGGCACCTTCAATAAGGAGAAAATCTAATCAAATATAGAGAGTACCGTATAAAGGTGTACACTATATAGTTGATTTCCCTGTCTGCATCTGAATATAATGCAACAGTAATTAGGTCTGGTAAAGTAAATACAAGGGCACCTATCTACAGTGTAAACAAGATCTTTCGGCCACCTGAAAACCTTCGACCCCAGTTGTACGGCACTGAACAGAGTAATACTTTTATGTCCTATGTAAAATTAAAATTAGTAATATTCTTCAGCAGCTGGCTCTTAGTAATTCTACATTTAAGACAGTGTATGAGCCCCCTGTTCTTTTCTTTCTAGTTTCTAGTTTTCCTTACCGTAGATGAAATAACCAGATTTATTAAGAACTCTAAATCTATCTGTTACTTAACCTACTTCCCACTCGTGGTTAAACCTTGCATGTTTTCTCACTATCCTTTAATAATCTGTATTATGCATTCTTCCATAATCTCTGGGGTTGTTCCTTTAAAACAGCTGTGATAATTCCATTTCTTAAGAAACCCAGAGCAGACACTTTCAACCTAAAGAATTACTATGCAATTGCTAATTTCCCCTTTCTTTCAAAAAATCTTGAAAACACTGATGATGAGCAGGTTTACTCTCTAACAATCATCTGTTTGAACAATTTCAGTCAGGTTTTTGGCCACTTCACAGCACAGAGTGCTGTCAAAATTACAAATGGTCTTTGATACACTCTCCCATTAAATTATTTTAAAGAGATTAGAATCTGTTTATATTGTTGGCACGTAACATGCCTGGCTTAAATCTTATTTCTAAAATCAGAATCAGTATGTACATCTAAAAAGATTTTCAGATCACAAACTTGCCAGGTGTTCCCCATGGCTCTTTCTTAGGCCCCCTTCTATTTGTTATTTTTCTTTTACGTTTAGGTCACATGTTTAGGAAATCTGGTATAGACCTTCATTCTTATGCTGATGACACCCCTGCTCTATCTCTGCATTAAGTCTAATTCCATATGTTTTTCTTTTATTGACTGCTTACATGAAATTAAACTGACATATTTCCACTTATGTATTATTGATCAGCTATTCCCATCTCAGCTAAAAGTATTGCTATGCTATAGTTATATCTAGTATTGATTGTTCAGATTGTGTCATCTTTGGCTTACCACACAAATGTCTCCGTAGCCTTCACCTACGTATGATTACCAGAACCTCTTCCATAGAACATGTTACTCCTGTCTTCCAACAGCTTCACTGTCTTCCTGTAAAATATCACATTCATTTTAAGGTTCTTCTTCTTCCTTTCAAGACTCTCCAGGACTGCAAGTCCTCCTTCATATGAATCTCCTCTGTGGGCTTCCTCTGTTCCTCCTGCCTGACAGTTCCATATTCATGTCCAAATCATCTCAGCCTTTTTTTTTTTTTATGCTGATTGGCCTTACTGACAAACCCTAAAGGCATTTGTGACTCATCTCAGGTTCAAACTAGGAATATTTTGCTTGTTAAGCATCCAAAACCACTTCACTAGCTTTACAGCTGGGATAAAGCATTTATGCAGCCTACGCAAAAAAAGAAAAAAAAGTTTCCCCTTCAAAAAACCCCTGATCAGTCTGTTACTGAACCTTTTTGTGCGAGCACTTTGGGACTATTAAGAGCACATTTAATGGGTCACCTGACCAATATTATGGCCTGCTGTGTTTAACAGACCATCCCAGAAGTTTGTGCTTCAGATTCTATGAACGCAGGTCTAGTGTGTTATTAGCCTCCTGCTTAGCAATAATTAGCTGATACATGTGGCTCTGCATTGCACCAGTACAATTTATCACTGGAGATCACTAACCAAGATAGCTAGTATTAGTTGATAAATTAGCACTTTACATTTCATCTGCATAAAATAATTCTGTCTTCAAACAAACAAACAAACAAACAAAACAACATGGTGGCCAAGTGCTAATTCTAAAGCTTGAAAATGCAGCCCCCAAACCCACCTGGTGCTATATCCATCTTTAATGCTGTGCACCTGATTGCATATGACTGCAGTGGTACTAGTTTACTTGCTTATATTGAATTATCTGTTCTTCCTGCTCAAATATTGAGGAATATAGCTGTGCATGCTTTTTTGAATGTAGTCACAAAGTGACAAAAACAGACCTCGCTCTATTCCACACAGCTGGGAAATCACAACCTGAAGTGTGGGTGAATGCTGGATTCAGATTCTGGACAGATTCTGGATGCCGATAACAAAAAGGTGAAGAGGAACAGGGTTTCTGATGCAGTCTGATAATGTTTTTGTTCTGTTGTATCGGGGCTTATACTGGTAAGACTGTAAATAAAGATGAGATTTAATTTATTTGAACAAGGATGTGCAAGGAAATGAAATGTAGGCCGGAGTGAATAAAACGGGGCTGGGGTGATTAAGGCAAAGACTTTAATATAAGTGCATGTATAAAGATGTTTCGTTATGGTGTATCAGTGAGTCTGTGTTATGTGTGTGTGCGGTGGCAAGCTGGGGAAAGCAGGGCTTATCTGTTGTCATTTTGTGTTTCTCCCTCAGGATCAGACTTGTGTCTTATTAATGAAAAACTCATCAGATATCAGAACAGCTCCCCGAGGAACCGAGCACGGTTATGAGACACATGTCAGACCTCGTTTAAATACTGCAAGTGTGTGTGTGTGTGTGTGTGAGCGAGAGAGAGAGAGAGAAAGAGAGAGTCAAGAGGAGAGACTGAAGAGTGGTATTTAATTTTCCAAGATCAAGGATTATCACTGGCAGAATTTGATCATTCTGCTCTGATCTAGGGATGTTCAATCACAGCTTATCCCAAATATTAAACTCTGTCTTTTGTCCCCTTTCCTCTCAATCCCTCTCTCTCTCTCTCTCTCTCTCTCTCTCTCTCACACACACACACACACACACACACACACACACACACACACATGCTTGCACCGCTCCAACTGCCAAGCTTCTCATTGAGTAAAGTGGCCCACTGAGCCTACTGTCAGGATGGTGCGGGTTATGTGATTGTTCAGCCACCTGCTGACCTCAGGGAATGGGTGAGTTAAGGGGAGGAAGGGAATGAGGGAGGCAGAGTGGGAAGGAGGGTTTTGAAGCCAGGCTTTAGTATCTTATAGAGGCGGCTAAGGAGAGTAAATTAAAAAACTGTTACATCTAATCCGGAGTGCTGAGAACAAGTGGCACACACTCCTAAGTCTGATCCCTCATGTTTACATGGATCGGCATGAGCTTAAACATACACATGCCCCTCCCCAAATAATACACACACACATGCAAATGCTCTGCAATTGTGTCCCAGGCCAGAGGGAGGGAGCAAGGGAGGGAGGGGAGGTCCAAGGTCCTGATCTCCACTCTCATTTTCAGCCAGGGGATCTGCACCCGGGACATCTGGGTCACATCATTACTGCAATCTTCTGCTTGTTCATTCCCAGCTTTACAGGGGCTTAGAGCAGCAGACCTGCTGTGAAACACATGCACGTAAACACACAAGGATGGAAATGTGTGCACAGCGTGTGACAGTTGTGAACAGTGAAATAAAATGTCTTAAAAGGGATTAAGGTGATTGGGGTTGTGTTTGGTAACACGCAGATTTCAGGATGAAAAGGTTGATCAGCACACATTTTGAGACATTTTCTTAAGCAGCTGGTTAGAAAATGTCGTCAATTTGTGTCAGTTAATGTAAATTAACACAAGATCCTGCTGCAGTCTTCAGTACTTTTATTTATTTATTTCACTTAAAAACATATATCTTTAGAGACACAATAGATCAGGGACGTTTAGTGCAGCTATATTGCCCTCTATCGGTGGACAATGGTTTCACAGCAAACAACACTTCCATGTGATAATCGTCAGGAGGCAGTGTTGAACAACAGAACTGGGAGGATGGAGGCTGAAGTAGTTTTTAGCTCCCTGGTCAAAAACATTTTTGACTTTGTTGAGGTTGTTTTCTGTGGCATGCAGGCCTTTCATGCTGATTATTGAGTGTGTTGAATTTGTTGTTCTTTAAATAGAGGATTAAAAATCTCATAGTAGTAACAGCATGCACATTTTAAACTTTACCAGAGATAGCCAATTCTTATTTTGGTTGTGTTGTGTCATTTGCAAGATATGTACAGCTTTCATAAAGAAATCAAACAAAACTAAAATACCAGAGACTAGTTAACACCAAAAAAAAGAAAAGCATCCAAAGCATACATAATAATTGTGCCTTTTCATTTTTTCATGTCTTTATGTGTTATGTAAATCACTTTAAATTGCCTAGTTATATAATCTGCTTTGCTTTATGTTTGTGCAATACTTCTGTTATTCTTAGAGGTTTTAAATAAAAACTATTGATGTCTGCTGGTGTTTTAATTATTTATTTATGCAAGCTTCCAGTTGAGGTTTGTAATGAGTGGTGTCTAATCTATATGACAAGTATATGATACGGAAATAGCTAGAATATGCTATATAGAAAGACCACCACAAGCAGGAATTTGAAATGCAAAACTTGATGTTCATACTGGGTTCCGGTTTAAAAAAAATACCCTTCTTAATCACATTAATGACACTGGTGGTCTTCAATAGATTAGATCGCAGCAGTTGCATTTAATCACAGGTCAGGAGTTCTTAAAGCTGAACTCTTAAAGCAAAGAGGGTAAAGATAAACCTGCAAAGAAACAGCTAGAGGGTCGCTCGTGTCTACAGATAATCTCCGCAATACGGTGTCTACAGGTAAGGCTGAGACTAAAAAACCTGCTCCAGGTGAGGCTCGAACTCACAACCTCGGCATTGCTCTGCTGTATACTGTCATATAAGTACCGCGCGCTAACCGATTGCGCCACTGGAGCTTCGGCGGAAGGCCGCCAGGAAATCGGCTTAAGAAGGTGCAAGCGCCCAGAATGAAGAAAGAAATGTTTCTTTTAGTTAATTCCGTTTTGTTTATCAAATATTTTAAGCACAGAATGTATGCAAAATGCATTAAAAGTTCAATGGACGCCGGATGTCCGAGTCCAGCAGCGAAAAGATTCCAAAAAGCTGATTCACGTGCTGCGTTCACGTACCTCACACAAAGCTCGAAAAACCTGCGGTAAATCTAAAAATAAGACAGGCAACACTACGTGAGGAGTGGCACGCAGGCATGCGCTGACGTTTAGGGAAAGGTAAGTAGACACACACATACACACACTTTACTCCACTATTTAACAGTTTACCAAGACAAATGTCTATACTGCACTCTATCCTACACTCTGCTTGGATGTTTACAATTTTCTGACCCCATATGCTTTCTGAGGAACTGTAATTTTTT
This sequence comes from Hemichromis elongatus, assembly GCA_015108515.1. NCBI lineage: Eukaryota > Metazoa > Chordata > Actinopteri > Cichliformes > Cichlidae > Hemichromis > Hemichromis elongatus. The sequence continues at coordinate 32,731 of VUQR01004931.1, forward strand.
TTAATTCTATAGTTGAATAAATATCAACAGTATGAACTATGAAAACACCTCAATACACATAAAAGTGTATTAATGGAAAATTGTGCATTGCAGGACAACAACTGTTGTTGTCTCCAAAGGAAATGGAGAGGAGAACGGATCAGACAGATCAAGACCACAGCGTACTGACGAAGTAGCTCATAAAATGATGAAAGCAATGTTTCAGTCAGGATTAATGTCGGTTCTTCAGCAATAGCTAATGTTAAAGTATACACTGGTTCGATACTAATATATAAATATTACACTACTTTGTGCACATATTCAAACCACCAAACAAAAACCTGCTCGCCCTTTCAGCGTAGCTCAAGGAATTGTTAACAGGAGACAGACACACCTATAAAACAAAGTCAGCTGTCGTTTCCAATAAGTAAGAAACAAGCAGAGCTTTCAGTGACAATAGCTAACTTTGGCCACAAGATGACAGTAATATAAAGGATGAATCTTTATAACACAATCTGAGATGAAAATAGTTTTTTGTTATGATTAATCTATTTTTAGACTTGACAAGGCAAGCACTGCATGTCTTGCTACATGTTAGTAATTTAGATAATCAGAAGTAGGCTCTCTTAACAACACCAGCCTGAAACTTTCTTTGTCAGTAAAAAGAAATAATTGTTTTAATGTGTTTGCAAGGTTTTGAAAGCACAACTGCACTTATGCTTCTACACCTAACCATAAATACATTCTTGATTTGCATGCTCCATTTTAATTAGAGAAAAGGGAAATCTGCAATTTCATTTCAGTCTTGAGCAGCATAAAAGAAAGCATTCTTTGATATCTGCTATAATTATAGCAGATACCAAACAATAGGCTGCAGCACCATACAAATGTAC
>VUQR01004932.1:6830-23856 GCA_015108515.1 Hemichromis elongatus
TCTGTAAAGACCACAAGCAGCCAATTCCCTTTTTTTTATATATCACTAAATCACAACAACAGTCACCTCAAGGTACTTTATATTGTAAGGTAGACCCTACAATAATATATACAGAGAGAAATCCAACAATCATATGACCCCCCCCTGAGCGAGCACTTTGCGACAGTAGGAAGGAAAAACTCAGTTTTAACAGGAAGACACCTCCCGCAGAACCAGGCTCAGGGAGGGGCGGGGCCATCTGCTGTGACCGGTTGGGGTGAGAGAAGGAAGACAGGATAAAAGACCCATAGACTTTTATAGAATCTGTTTAATTTGCAACCACAAGTATCGCCCCCTGGTGACCACTGAAGAGAATGCAGGGTTGGGTTTTACTTTTCCTGAAGCCAAGTCCACCTTTTTATACAGTCTACTGAAACAGCGTGACGGTGGGGTTCAAACTTCACCCTTCCACGATCACCTTGGCTCCCCCTCGGGATACATCCCTGCTCCCGGGGATTCATTATTTCCCACCTTTCCCGGAACAGCCACCTGGAGGAGGATCCCGGAGCCCGTTTTGGGAAGCCCCACTTCAACGGCTCCTCCTCCCTTTACAGCTCATCAGCGTGGTGACTCGGGCTTCAGCCTGGGTGGAAGGGGAGGAGCAGGCTGAGGCTGTGTGCTCCGCTCCCATGTTGATGTTTGTTGTTTGCGAGGGTGGCAGCGCCGTGCGTGGACAGGAACACGATGTGAGCGGAGGGCTGTCGACTGGCCTGCCCGCGCGGTTACCGGGAAAAGCTGCAACTTTTCTTCCAAATCCTTGGCTGGATGGTGATGGTATCCGCGGATGGTTGCTGTAGAAACAGTTGGCCATATGGCTGCTCGGTCGGTGTTGAGCGCAGGGACTCGTTGAGGATGCTGGAGCTCGTCTGAGAGCACCCCACCGTGTGTGGAGCCGTGTCTGGATTTCCCTTCGCTTCCACAACGAACTTATTATTTTTTTCTTTTCGTTAACCGACGAGCCAATTTAAAACTCGTTTGTTTAAACTTATTTTTTGTTTTTAAAATGGTGTCGTTCGCTTTGTCCTCGGCTCGTAACAAACCCGGATAACGAGAGGAGAAGCTACGCGACAACACACCGACACGACGACTTTCCCTCGGTGAGTCGGCTCGGCGGCGGGCGGAGCAGACACACACCACCCGGGATGTATGCGACCGTTAAGCCGAGGAGTTCCCTCACAGCTTCCCCGAGACCGAGCAGGAGAGTTAGGATTAAAAAAAGCGAAGTCAGTACTTGTAGCTGTGTGTGGGTGACATGACTGGCTGGAGGGCTAGTCGTTTAATCGCCAGAGTTGGCCAACGTGTATAACGAGAACTTATCTCAGCAACTTGCTAGCCACGTTAGCTCCTTAGCAACACTTTGGATTCGGTTGCCGTGTCGTAGCTAGCCAGGTTGCTTGCTAACAGAGGAGCTGTTAACGTTGAGCTTTGGAATGTGAGCGTAAGTTAGCTAACTTTTTTAATAACTAAACTTGCATTTTTAACCAAGCCGGCTCCACAGCCAGGACGTGGGGGAGCTACACAGGTGTAAAGTGAGCTTTAGCGGCGGTTTTATTAATAACAGGAAGTGTGTGCTGCACCCCTCACAAACTTTTTTTCTTCACCCCCACCCTGTGTTTGCGTCGGATAAGTTGCTCTCCTAGCCTAAATGCTAAACTGAGCTGGTGTGTTTCCTCCACAGAGGCTCCTCTGGCCCGGGATTTGTTCAACTGTGTGGATTTTAATCAGCCGTTGATGCATCTCGGGGTGTCAGAGTCCATGAGAGAGTGCGAGTACAGCCAGATCAGTACTCGCAGCTCGACACCGATGGAGACCCCGTACAAGAAAAGGACCCCGAAGAAGAGGAAGTGGGAGAGCTTCCCGGGGCGGAATAAGTTTTACTGCGGTGGCAGGATTATGATGGCCAAGCAGACGGGGGTTTTCTACCTCACCCTTATCCTCATTCTAGTCACTTGTGGACTTTTCTTCACCTTTGAGTAAGTACTGAGTATGTGCGGTCTCCCCTTTGATCCCATCTGCTTTTTCTTTGTGCAAAGCAACATTCAGGATTACATTTCATACGAGCAGGTGCCAGAGAAATGTCTAAGAAACAATTCAGTTATGTCACCAGCATCGGTGTGGAGTGGGCGTATCAGGAAAATGTTACTATTAACTGGTGGCAGAGGTAGAGACATCCGTGTTTCTTTTTTTGATATCTATTTATGTGGGAGGTGTAGCTCGCCAGCAACTGAAACTACTCGGGTTCCTTCTGACAGGGTGTGGGTTTACGTGGTCCAGCCTGATGATTTTACCCTAAAGGGGTTAAAGGCAATGCTCAGTGTCAGCTTGACCATTGTCATGTAACCCAATTGTGTGCAGGCATTTATTTAGCTGAAATGACCTGATCACCTCGAGTTACCTGATAAAACTCCAGTGATAAGTTACCTTTCTTACAGGGAATTGTGCAAAAAATCAGGTCCCTGCTGTCACTAGTCTTCTAGCGTCATTTTCTTGAAGGGTCATTTAAAAATTCCATTATCTAGAACACTCCTTGAGCGCTGTCATTGAAATGTTTCAGGGTAAATATCTCGAACTGTGACTCTTTGATTTTGGACTCTCAGGAGTGGAGCTCGGGTTAACAGGTTGAAGGTTGAAGACCCTAAATTACTTGGATGTCCAGTCTCTGTCAGCAGATTCAGAGACCTGTAGAAACAGCAGTATTGCAGGTAGGGGACTGATATCTGATTTGTAGATAAGGGCGATCGTGACTCAAGAGTTGGCAGTTCGTCTTTTAATTGGAAGGTTGCCGGTTCGAGCCCCGACTCAGACAGTCTCGGTTGTTGTGTCCTTGGGCAAGACACTTCACCCGTTGCCTACTGGTGGTGGTCAGAGGGCCCGGTGGCGCCAGTGTCCGGCAGCCCCGCCTCTGTCCGTGCGCCCCAGGGCAGCTGTGGCTACAATGTAGCTCACCATCACCAGTGTGTGAATGTGTGTGTATGTATGTGAATGTAGTGAAAAGTGCTGTGGGATCCTTAGGGACTAGTAAAGCGCTATACAAATACAGACCATTTACCATTTATACAAACTCATATTCTTTAAACAGTTCAAATCAGGTGAATGTGTACTCTGGCACCTTTCTGTCATTAACTTTTTCTGCACTTTGAGCTACAGCAGCTCCTCTGGTGGACCGGACCACACGGGGCCAGCCTTTGGTTCCCATGTGCATCAGTGAGCCTTGGCTGCCCGTGACTCTGTCACTGGTTCACTACTTTTTCTTTTTTGCATCGCTGACCACTTGACACCAGAAACATCCCACAAGAGCTTCGGTTTTGGAGCGGCTCTGACATCACAGTTTGGCTCTTATCAGAGTCACTCAAATCCTTAAGTTGCCCATTTTTCCTGCTTCTCACAGATCATCTTTGAGGCTATATCCCACCCACTAACAGGTGTAATGATGAGGAGGTAATCAGTTTTATTCACTTCACGTGCCACTGGTTATAGTGTTATGGCTGATTGGTGTCATTTATATGCAGCAGACAAAGATTGTTTCGGGAACAGGAAGAATTGTTCTAACTGCAGTTATGATAACCAAAATATCTAAAAACTTGTATTTGGTAACCTTTTAAGGAATGAACCATTATTCAACTTTCACAGACTGCGACCTCACCACTGATAGTTTAACTGCAGATGAAGATTATCAGTCTAACCACTAATCGACAACAGTTTCCGTCTCTAATTACAGCCCCACTATACTAAAATAAGTCTTCTATCTTTTAACTGTTGGTATAAAAACTAGTAATCAACCTTCAGCATAGTCTTCATTTAGCCCTTTATCTTCATTTCATCACAGGCTAACCCTGCTGTGGTGGAAGTGCACAATGCAGCACACAGACTCTGACCTCAGCTATCTCATTAGTCCTTAACAGTCCCTGTGTCATCTTCCATCTCTGAAACCACATCTATACTAGATAAGAGTCCTGCTCTGTCGTTTGCTGTTCAGTACAAAAACAGTCTTTCACAGGGTAAAGTGCTTTGCAGCTAAAGAATGCTTTATAGGCAAAATGCATGCATAGGTTAATGGTGTCTACACTGAGGGGCTAGTCCATGGACTCCAAAGACGGACCTCACTGCTTTGTTTTTGTGCGGACTGTGTAGTTGGTAGTGTTCCTAATATTCTGTCCCCTCTTGTGTGTGTAAATGGAGTGTTGAAATTTTTTAAAGTTTTCACTGTAATACAGTCCAGCATAATGCCACTAATGATTGCATTAGAGTAAGCAGATTTTTTGCAAGACCTATAAAAACATTCCCACCTGCTCTGGAAAACAAGCGTTTTTAAGTATTTGTAGTACCAGTGATTTAATTGAAAAGCAAATTATCTTACCTATTGGACACTGAAGCGACTCTGATTTTCAGCTCTAACATTCGGCCAAATCATTGAAATGGATTTTTGTGTGTGCCCTTTATTTCTAACTCCTTCCCATGCAGTGCTACACATCTGTAACCTCTGGACCACTTCATCTTTCAATACGTTGTCGCTTCAGCACAGATACAGACTTAACCCAAGACCAAAGGGCAGACAGCTGGAGAGAGGGAGCTCTGGACTTAAAACACCCGGCTCCCTACACGGTGACACAGTTGATCAAATACCGTAATGATGGGTTAACTCGCCGGAGTGTCCGTTTGAACCTGGATTTCCCTCGGCGCCCACATGTAGGATGCCAGGTGCTTCCTGATGATACCTCTCCCCCTCATCGGAGAGCTTCGCTTCCTACACGATGTCGGTGGAGCCGGGTGTCGGGCACTGTCCTGTTTGTTATGACTAGAGGGGACAGTTTTCATGGACGCTATCAGGGTTTTTCCTGCCTCAAAGTGAGCCTAGGGGGGATGACTACACAGGAAAGTAAGTAGGAAGTGAGTCATTGATTTCAGAATCTGTAAAAAATATGAACTGTGCAGGTAAAATGAACAACGTGTTTAGCTCTTTATTTTAAAGCAGTTTTTAAAATGTACAGTTGGGAAGGGAAAGTTTTCAGTATTCTGACCTGATGTAGGGAGCACGGTTTCAAAGTTTAAGTCCTGCAACTGTGAAGGCTCTGGATTTAAAATAAGCGCCTGGAACATTAGAAAGTCTGCAATCTGACGGATGAAAAAGTCACAGTAAACTAGACGGGTGTAATAACTGTGGGCTAATGTTTATATAAGGAAAACAGAACTGGCCCGAGGATTGAAGCTTGAGGGACGCCACATTGGAGCAGAGCAGATGAAAACGTACAGCAGATCTTAATACCATCTGAAGTTTATGTGGATTAGGTAGGAAAACTATTTGAGAGCAGTGCCAGAGATGAACACAGTTCAATGATCTGTCGATTAGAATGACATGGTTAATGTCAGCGGCGCCTCGAGACGGTTGGCTCTTCAGTTTGGTCTAAAATGTAACAGTTCATACTCATTTGATGTGTCAGACATCAATGCTCAGTGAACTCCTGCAAAAAGATTCTTAATCTCAAGAGTTTCACTTCTATAAAAAGATTAATGAATAAATAAATAAAAATGAGCAAAGAAATGAAATGTTTCAGTCTCATCAAAAAACCCCAAACTTCAGCGTGCAACCGTGAGGCCACTTTGAGCCTCACACTGTCCACCCTGTTCATCTGTCCCTGCCTGCAGGCCGGCCGAGTCCTCCTGCCTCCCCTCCTCCCCCCTTCTCCCATCAGCTGAAAGGAGACATTTATCAGACAGGGCGATAGTCAGCAGACCTGCACATTGGCTTCTGTTGTCATTAACTGTAATGCATTTCGATTAGTTGTGTTTTCCTTGCCTCACTCCCCGGTTGTCAGCATAGAGAGGAACATCTACTCACTTGCTTTCTACTGGCTTTTGCTGTCTTTGTTGCTTCGTGTACTGGGAGTTTTTTTATTTTATTTTAGGCTTGGGTTTGATAACACTGGGTTTACATGTCTTTAAAGATGTTCTTATTTCGGGGCCCCAGAAAGAGTCAGCAGATGGTCAGCACTGAGGCCTGCAGACGTATGCACTACATTAACCATATTTCTTTTGTCTGCTTGTTTTCTTAGTGTCTGTCTGGGGGTGCTCAGCCATGCACAATAAACCCTGTTAGTTACCGGCAGACTTTGCTCTGTTTATTATTCTGTTGCTGGCTCCCCCAGACGTACATGTGGGCTGTTGTTGCACATGCTGCCTTCTCTCCTTTGTCTCGTAAAAGTTCACAAAGGCAGATGTTTGAAGGGTTGTTCTGAAGCACAGTTTGGGGCTTTAGGAAGGACACAAGTTGTCTTCAGCACTGTTTGCAGCTGGCAAACTACAGAATGTGTTGTATGTAGGTACTAACACAGGACTGGGCTGTGACACTGAGCAATGTGTTGATTACTGAATGACCTTTAAAGATAAATACGTAGCGTGCTGTGTGCGAGGAATCAAACCAACATCTCTGTGGCTCCAGGACAGCTGCTCTACTTTCTGAGCCACTAAAGAAGTAGTCTGGGTGAAACTATAGCAGTGAGTGAGTAAGTCATTTGTGTTTGTAGCAGGCATATCTGCTGTTATCATAGTGGGCGTGTAGGGTAGTGTAAATGGATGCTGTGGTGTAACAGTGCAAAAATATTGATGTCCAAAGTCACAAAAATGTTGTTTTCAAATCAGATTTGAATGTTCCAGCGCTCTGCTTCAGAGAGAAGTCACTTTGAACCATGACGCCAAGACAGATTAGTTTGAAGCAGATGGATGAATAAAAAGACAAATCAGAAACATCCACATTGGACAGACATAAAAAATGTCTTTGCAACACAAAGTGTGAAAAACATTTGTTGCCTCTGTGTTTATGTTGGTGCTGAATGTTGGTGATATTATTTATATGCACTGGAGGCTTGTTACAAGCCTTAAAGCTGGTGCCCACCATTGTACGTTCTTATGGTCTGCTGTGTCTTTTCCTAGACTCTGGTCATGTGTTGCACCCATGTTAATTATCGAGTTGCATTTGTCCATAAAGTATGTGAAGTTACTGTCCTCAGTACTGACGCTCTCTGTGTGTCTGGAAACTCGTGCTGATTTTGGAGAAAGACTCGGGTTGTTTTTGTTCTCTACTCTTTATCACCTGTCCATCAGGTACGTTGGTTAAATAAGTGTAGCAAGCAGCAAGGCGGATGCCTAGTAGCTTCACCAGGGAGGAACATGATTTAGTGAAAATCGGTAAAACGGTTTAGGATTTTGTTATTACAGGACTGCAAACCTGCAGCAGTCAAAGTTTGCATAGCAGTATTTGTGAACTCCAAGCTGTTGTTTTCTGTTTTCCATACATTCAAACTGACTTTGTAATTTTACTGTAAGCAAATCAATGTGGAAAACCACTTTCCACATTGATTTTGTTATCACTGTTGTTCTTCTTCTTATGTTCTTATTGGCTGGTAGCTCTCCGTGTACCCGTCTTACAGTGAGAACATGGGGCACGGCTCACTTGTTAACATGTGGAAATCCTTAGAAAAAAGTAATCGCCAAAACACGAGTATGTGGTCATGAAAATGAGGCGGCACAGTTACTTGATGTTGCCATATGTAGACTGCTGCTCTTTTCAGTGCTACAACTATTCGTTCGGCTTCGATTTAACTGTTTGACATGTTTAGTCACATCTAATTTTGATCTTAAAGAAAAGAGTGGATGCTCTGTGACGGGTTTAACTCAGGGAAGCAAAAAATGACAGTGTGCAGCCGGAGTGCTGTACAACTCTAAGTGACTCACATCCCTGCACACCATACGAGAACTGAATCCCTGGATCCAGGTGGATTTGTTCGATTTCTACATGTTGCTGCGGCTGCAAATTATGTCAGGCGACAGTAACGGCGAAGAGACGAAGCACATTTAGGAATATGAGGAAAACTGCACTTCCGTACCATCGATTCATTTATGTTGAATCTCTCACAGGTGCGTCTTCATAGCTTACCAAAGTCGTACTAAAACATTTTTGACAGATTCTTGTCTGTCACATAAAATTGGTTTGAGGTCAGTAAACACAACCAGAATTCATACATAAGGCGCACTGTCCATCTTTGATAAAATTAAAGGATTTGAAGGTGAAAATATGGCTTACACAAGAAAAGAATATATTGCGATATATATATATATATATATATATATATATATAGTTACCGCACATGCTTCAAATTATACCGCGATGGGGATTTTAGGCCATATTGCCCAGCCCTAATCAAGAGTGACTTCTCCTGTTTTCCATCTCCTCAGTTTTTCGTTTAGTTTAATGTGTGTTTGTAAAGACTGAGGTGAAATATCCAATTCTGCCCGATCTTGTAATTGTAAAGAATCCTTTTCGAAAATCCTGGATTGACTCCAAAGTGGAGCTGAGCCACACCTCGAATTTCATGTAAATTCATAATTAAAATGAATCAGCTAAGATATACACAAACAGGTGTACTGAGCCAATCACACGACGTTTCGAAGAAGTAAGTACAGCTTCCTTCGAGAAGCCGTCTAGCCTGCTTTGTGGCTGTCACAGTGACTTACTGGCACAAACGATACACCGTAACAGTGATGTTAGCTTAGCACGAGCCTGGAGACGTGCTGTCGACTGAATCTGTGGTACTGGACCAAAATTACAATCTCAGGTTTATTTATAACATGTACTTGAACACAGCTCTTATTGTTGTCATTAAATGCTCTTTAAAAAAAGAATCCAAGGAGACGAATCCGCTGATTCTCAAACACACACACACACACACACACACACACACGTACATGACACAAATATGTCCTTTAGACGTTATGAAACACAAGCGTTTTAAACCACAATAATCATGTCTCTCTTAATGGGTTTATAAAAGGACCTGTTACGAACTGAACAAACACACGGGCTGGGATCTGGTTCCTTTTGGTCATTTCTGCCATTTCATGAATACACCAGTGCTCATGACTGCTTATATGTGTATAAGCATATATATACAAGACGTCTTAGCGAGAGCCATGTTTTGTGCCCTGTAGCTACAAATTTAATGTCGTGAAAACGATGAAATGCTAACAGTTCAAATTATGTGTTATTCAGAATCAACAGCGTAAAAGACGAGCTGTTGATTCTGAATAACACCCTAGAAGAATAGTAAGTGTTTGCTGCATTCCGGGCCATTATGAAAAGTCATCTTTTGGAGTGTCACAAGACAAGCTATTGCACAACAGTCTTTGTCCACATAATGTGAACAGTCACACCCATTGTGGACATGCTTTCCTAGGAAAGCATTCCTCAAACTGAGCTGTCAGCGGTGCGGTGCCATTCTAGATTTACCCTCCCTGGCTTCCAGTCAGTTCATTGGCAGAAATGAAACGGTTCACAATACTCTGGTTTTACGACACAGACACTGGGCAGGTCGTACAGGACTCTTTTAATGATGAGCAAAAGTTTTTCCAGCTTGGACCTGATTCGGATACCTCGCCCTCAGGTGTCTGCCAATGCCGAATATTGATTTGATACCAGTGTTAAATGAATCAACCGGATTCATCAATGCTAGGGAGAGACTGGGAGTCATGCTTTGTGTTTGAGGCAAATATAACGTGACAGACATTGGAACACAAATCAAGTTCAGGTTATTTCTTTGGGTTGTTTCTGGTTTCAGCTCAGTGTGAGAATGCAGAGTTTATGCAGTGAGGTGACCTGATGCACGGTCCTGCTGGGCAACACAAACGGTCTGGTTGGTGGTGCCCAACGAAAAACCCGACAGCCCCATGTGGGTCATTTAGAAGTAAATGTGTTCAGCGTACGTTTGAATTGCAGCTGTCTGTTCTGCCTTTCTCCTTTGCTCAACCCAACAAGTCTGTCCAGGCTATGCAGGCTTTTTGTCTTCTTGCTGAATAGTGTCGAGCCTGTAATCACTCCTGCACCCACTGTTTGTCACGCCACTCTCCTAGGCTGGCACCAACTCCCTGTGCCAGAGGTAACCGATGGGACCTCCGGCACACGTTTAAAGGTTATTTTTGTAGATGTGGAGAGTTTCTGTGAAGCGCGACGGACCGAAGCTGCGTCGCTCACCGCTGACATTTTTCTGGTGTGTAGCAGGAAGTCGTGAACGCACGAAGCAGTCTGGGCAAAAATGTAAGCATTTGCAGAAGCTTGTCATGTTCAGTTGTTTCATTGACAAATGAGTTGGCCTGCAGCTAAGTGGAGGTTCATGTTCTGCCCTTGCCTCCATCAAAAGCAATCAAAATGTAATAAAAAACAAAGCTGACAAAGCCTTGTATCCATGTAGCCGAGATGAGTAATGAGACTTTAGAATGAAAGGCCACGAAGCCGAGTGCTTCAAGTGCATTATTAACACAGTGTTAAGCACGTTTTTGAACACTTTGGTTCTGCGATATCATGGAGGATATCTCGGGGCATAGTAGTACCATATAGTATATCTCCTCTGGGTAAAGTACATCTCTCATGAAAGCACAGATTAAAAAAAGTCCAGGTATTGTATGTTTAGGAGGATGTCCACGTTTGATAGCTGTTTGTTTTTGTACATCATAGGATGTTGATTTCCTTCAAAGCTGTACGAGAGAAGAAGAAATAAAAAGGGGGTTTATCTCAGGTGACAGTGAAAGGACAGCCAGGGAACAGCGCTGAGTCACATGGTCACATCAAGCAGAGATGAAAGTCCTCCAAGCTTAACTCCCAGCTGAGTTTTGAAAAACTGGACGGCATCGTAAGAGGATTTAATGGGAAATGTGATAACAGTAAATCTGGATTGGATTATTGTTAAGATTAGTACACCCATTGAGAGGCAAATGAGTAAAAAAACCTCAGGGAACCCTTTTGAGGTACAAAGGCCCAAACGTTTTGTTTTATTTTTTTGCCTGTGCACACCAGCACAGCGAGTCGAAATCCCATCAGTTAAAATGAGATTGAAGTGCAGACTTTGAGCTTTAATTCTTGGGGTTGAATGAAAGTATAGCATCAATTGTTTGTGGTGAACACACGAAAGAGCCCCGGTTTGACACTGGGAGGAAGCATACATCTCTGGGAGGGCATCGGTACAAATCTGGCAAATCAAACATGCAGATCCATCTGCTCTGGTAACCCCTCGCAATTAAGGGAGCAGCTGTGAAAAGCTATTAACTGTTTAGGAATTACAGCCCCAACTTTCAGGGATCAGGAGTAACTGGATGAGATAACGTCGTTTTAAATAGGATGGCAGTTTTTAAATACTTGGATAAAAAAACGTTTGCAGACCGTTTTCTCCCTGGAGACGCTCTCCCCTCAGTGTGTCTCCAGCAACTGAAAAGCTGCTCTGTTGGGCTGAGATCAGGTGACCGACTTGGTCGTCGAAGAACATCCCATTTCTTTTCTGTGAGAAACTCTTGGGTTGTTTTTGCAGTTTGCTTTGGGTCATTATCCATCTGCAGACCTGCTGTACTGGCAGCCATGCATGTTCATCCCACAGGATTGTCCCTCATGTTTTACATGTGGTGTGCTTCAGGCACCGTGTGAACAGTTATTAGGCAAGTTGTGTTTTTGACGATTAATTTCATTATGGGTCAAGGACAGCGCTCCCGGTCAATCCAAAATGTTAATGAACCTAAACCCGAATGTTCAAGAGTGTCGAAGTGAGGTTTTGTCTTTAAGAGAATAAATATATTTATGTGCAGACTTATTAGGCAACTAATTGAAAAAACAATTTCCCATCTCACAAGTTTATTTGCTAATATTAAGTGAGAATAATAAAACAACTCAAACTGTACGTATACACATTTCTGATATGTCAAAATAAAACAAATCAGTGACCAATACGGCCGCCCTTCTTTTCAATAACTGCCCCAAGCCTTCCATTCATGAGTCTGTCAGTTTCTGGATCTGATGATGATCAACTCTGTCGTGCAGCAGCAGCCACAGCCTCACTGACACTGTTCAGAGAGGCGGACTGTTTCCCTACACCGGAAATCTCCCGTTTAAGCCACGCCCACAGGTTCTCAATAGGGTTTAGGTCAGGGGAGGAAGGGGCCATGTCATTATCTTTTCATCCTTAAGGTCTTTACTGGCCATGCAGTGGAGTACTTGGATGCATGCGATGGAGCATTGTCCTGCATAAAAATCATGGTCTTCTTAAAAGTTGCAGACTTTTTCCTGGATCCCTGCTTGAAGAAACTGTCTTCTACAAACTGGATGTAGGTTTTGGAGTTGATTATCAGGCCATCTTCAACCCGAAAAGGTCCAACCAGCTTATCTTTAATAATCCCAGCCCATACCAGTACCCACCTCCACCTGGCTGGTATCTGAGTGGAACCTTTTGGGCTACTCCACTTAGTCAGGCAGGTCTTATTTAACTGACTTTTTCATTGACAACAGGTGTGGCAGTAATCACACCTGGGTGTGGTTAGAGAAATTGAATTTGGCTTTCCAAATATCTGCCAATCATTTTTCAACACAGGGCCATGTCGCTCTAACAATAAATACCTTGTTTTAGAAACTGCATTTTGACACCCTAGTATAAATTCCTGAGGGAATTGATTAGTGAAAATAGAGAGAGCTGTGATCGACAATAGAAACAAAAAGTTTCAGTTGATCAAATTTATTACGATCTAAATGACTGACTACCTACACAAACATATCGCTTGCACATTGGGAGGACCACCCTTCAATTGGTGCAGGAGTGTTAAAGGCAATCGGGATTATAGGAACAACCTCCACCATGATCTTAGACGCATACAGTCTAGACTGGTTTCCAAAAGGTAGCACCTTGGGTCTACAGTCAAGGGACAGAGCTGAGGAGAGAACCACCCGGTTCAACCAGTACCTGTGGGAATTTGTAACACACTTACTTGCCTCCATCCTGGAAGAAGTTTGTGGAAGATGCACCGATGGCACAACACAAGAAAAGGCAAAGAACGACAAATTCCAAAAACTTACCATTAAAAAGACTGAAGCCTTTATAAATGGTGATGATGACACAGTGTTGTTCAAGTCATTCTACAGAGTAACATGAAAGTAACATAACGAGTAGTATAACAAATGTCTTTCTCCTGTGAGTAATTAAGTAACGTACTGCATTACTTATAAGAAAAGTGTTCTGTGTAATATGTGCAAGACCCAACGCTGATCACAACAAACAGCAAATACCTCCAACTTGCATGGATATAATGTCTCTCAAAGTGGAGCTAATGAGAACTGATATCGTTACATTCTTATCAGTTTCCATCCCAAGCTGATAATTACTATCATAATGCTAATCATGTCTCACACTGCTCGAGGGTGATTTAATTCAGCTCTAATATTTTTATTTTAGAAATGCAGCTACACATCCTTTTTGTCCGGAGCTCATAAAAAACTGTTTTTAGAGGTACTGTATGCTATCCTCACAGATCAGCCACTAAGACTGATTTTATAAGACAGGATGTATTCACAGGACAGAAATACAAAGTATGTAAAATGAGGCTTAAACATCTAGAGTGGTAGTATTGATCGATATAATGCTGTTTGAACTTTTTTGGCATAAAAACTCATTTTTTTTATATTTTAAGTCAAATTTGCCAGTAACACAATTTAATGAGTAGTGATGCTTTCATAGTGCAGTACTGCTACTTTTGTCCTAAATGAACAGTATTATATTCTATATTCCTCCAGCACTTGTTATTAACAGCAAATTATTACTATAGAAATAATTTTCAGCAAAATTTACCATACAATGAAAGTATAAAATATTTTACTTTTTTTTTTTAGCCAGGACGGAGTACAACGAGATGCAAAAGGCTTTTAGAAAATCATGAAATGATGTGATTTAATTCCTTCCTCCTTAAACCTGGAGGAAGGCTGGGCATCCGTCCCTCTCTCCTCACTGACCACAGCTGTTCCTTAAGAACAGAGAAGGATGTAGTGGTATGAAAGTACGGTTTATGAATAAATAGTGACTTTGGTTGATGTCTCCTTTCATATCCTTATGGAACCAGATGTATTTCAAATGAATGCCTACCCTCTGCTTATGCCTGAATATTTTTCTGCCCTCAACAGGTCTTTTCAATCTTCGCCTTTGCCACCATTGGAGGTTACACTGGGACAACCCACTTCACAGTCAGTTGTCAAGAGAAAACCCAACTTGTAGAGGCAGTTTTTGCCTACCCATTCAGGTATTTCAGAGCACCCGCACTCATCGATGCATTGTCCTGATAGTTCCAGTCTACACGTTTACCACAAAAGTGTTATGAATGTGTATGACATGATCCACGAGCAGTTTTCTAACCTTTCTGTTTATATAAATGTCTAAAACCACTCTAACAACCCTCGTGTTCACTTACAAAGCCTTAAATATGTGTGCACGATCACCTGATACACACAGATCACATTGTATGCCCACATGGGGTTTTGAGACAAATGTCATGTCGCTAGCTTCACAGAGATCCACAAGCTGTAGTCAGGTCCCACTGTAAATCAGGGACATCTGGGCCTCCTCACTAGTCCTGTTGTTTTAAATAAAACGGACGTTTCTCTTTCCAAATGAACAGAACAGCCCATCAGCCCTACACTAGGAAACAGAGTTTCACCACTTAGAAACACTATAAATAGCCCGCTGGAAAACGTCAGTGCAGTATGGGCTCAAATTGTGGTCATAAATATTTTGTACTTGTAAATCAAATGCGTGTTTGTGTACTAAGTTTTATAGCCTTGTAAACCAAAATAGAGCTGCCATAAAAACCCACAGAGCTCAGCGACCAGCGCAACAAATTCTGGATCTTTGGCTCGTAGTTAGCATTAGCAGTTAGCATTAGCAGCACACGCTGCGTCCGCTGTGAAAGGGCCTTTATGTTGCGCACTGTGACTCACAGCAGTGGTCCCTGGTCAGCCCTGACGTTGTGTTAAACTAACCCTAAAGTAATAACGGTGTTTCTAACCACAGATTTAACAAAACTTTTTCCTTTCAGCAGCTACTGAACATTAGGGGACCTAGCTTGTACGACCCCTATGGAATATTTATATAGAGATCCTCCAGCTTCAAACTGTCAAAATTTGTATGTGTAGTTTAAATCCACACACAGCCAGGGAACCTGAGCGCAGAGTTTAACATGTAGTTCTTTGCTTTGTATCTGGAAGCAGACCTTAATAAAAAAATTGTAACTCGTGTAAATATTTTTTACAAACACACACTAATTCTCATCTGTAGATGCACAAACATAAAATGTTCACGTATTTTGGTTTGCAAGGTTACAAAACGCCGTTCACAAATACGCATTTGATTAACAAGTACAAAATATTTATGACCACAATTTGAGCTCATAGTGCACAGCTGCAGATGAAGGGAAATGCAGATCATATTTTCAATACAGATCTAATCCAGGTAATGTGGAGTGTTTCTTCAAGACGTTTTATCTCTCATCTGAAAAGCTTCTTCAGTTCTAAGAGCAACTGGTGGAGAGTCCCAGATTTCAAGCCCCTGGGACTTCCTACCATTAAGGCCTTAGTGACCTTGATGACTAATCCTAAAAACTTCAGAATAGTTTATCAGTTTAAACCATATATGAAGTTTCAGTGTTCACTGTTTCAGTGGATTTGTGAAGCTGAACTTCATAAATTGTGTTTATGTTCAGGGTTCGTACAGGTGCTTGAAATCCTTGAAAATGCTTAAATTTTAATATTGTCTTTTCAAGGTTTGAAAAGTACTTGAATTTCAGTTGTGGTGCTTAAAAGTGCTTGAAAGTGTAACTGTATTTCATTCACCACAAATAACAATCTGATTGAATAGGGTTTTTTTGGGTTTTTTTTTATCCGATAGAGAAATAAAATGAGTCGCAAAATGTAAAAGCCAAATTTCTCCGCCTGGGCTGCCTTGCACCACTGTCTGTTTTAATGTGTGACCCCTGCCCCTCCCCCGGGTAGTTGGGGATGAGTGCGCTAACATGCCTGTAGGTTGTTGTTGTAATGATGAAAAACAACAATGGCGGAGATTGCAATCTCCAGTTGCATGATAGGTGAGTCCTAGTAAATAATTTTCCAGTACGTGTACGATACACACTATTTTTTTAAATTATGATTATTATTTTGCTAGCTAGCAAACTCACTGGAGAAATGATTGAAATGCACTGAGTGTGATGCAGTTAGTTATGGCGTGGAGATTTATGAAATGTGCTGTGAAGAAAGCCTTAAGTTGGCTAGTTATGTATCGGGCTAATGTTTAAAGCTTTCAATTGAGTAAAGTAACTCATATTACTGCTACAGCTTAAGTAATAACCCTCTGGGGTCGACGGACCCAGAGTCTCCATTTCAACTTTTGTCGAAAGAACTGTCTCCAAACTATAAACCAGTTCGTAAATTGTATTGATAGGCCATGTAAAAGCAGAGTTATGGTCAAAAGTACACGCCATGTTTTTTCCTGAATAAAACAGTGGCGTTTAGACACAGTAAAAACGGCGAGGCCAGTGCTAGCAAACACTCTCAGCTTGTGAGCAAAAAAGAAAAAAACACCCCTTCCCTTTCCTATTGGTGTCAAAGTATAGCATGTCAACCAATCAAAAATGATATATGGCAACATGTGGCATTTAGTTGTTTAGGAAGAGGGGGCAGTTTTAGGAGTGATGCAGGCGAGAGCGAGAGAGTGAGTTTTCACATATGAGAGATTTGTGACGTTTACCGTGTTTGGAGTCTATAGTTAGTGTGTTGTCTTGTGTAGTTAGAGTGTGGTATAGTTGTTGTTTTGTGTGTCAATTCTACTAGTGAATGTCACAGTTTCTGCAAAAAAGCCACCAAAGGCAGACTGCAGCGTAAACGCTGTCTCCAGATGGAAAACTAGAAGTACACCACCTGCTGGTGTCATACCTGCAGGGATCAGGCCTGTGCTGTTCTCCTCTGTCATAAAGTGGACAAACTATTTCGGAGTTGGGTCAGTTTGTGTGGCATCTTATTTGATTTAGAACATCTGATTATTCTGTAAATAGTTTTAAAAGGTTGTATAAAAACGCCTGAAACCTTGGCTGCATTTTAAGGTAAATAGTACCATAGAACTTTGTTGTTTGCAAAACTTGAACATGATTT